>MU226461.1:3354802-3364939 GCA_018584345.1 Thuja plicata
TGTGCTTGTAAGGAGGAAATGTTTTTATTTGTAGTCATAGACTGAATCTTACAAGTGTATAAATTTCTATCTATTTACTATACAAGATGTGTTGTACCATTTTTTGATCTATCCTGGCGCAGAAGCAACATGATGGTACTAGCCCCCACCGAAGCACACAACTGCTAAAACACACTGTACTAACTATGCAAGCTGAAATTGCAAGTACATTCTGGCTTTGCATTTGAAGTGTTCTTAAACATACTAATTAGGGTGCTATTAATAGGTTTTAGATTTACATCTGGTTCTTCAAACTTAGCCAAATTTCAGACTTGTAGCTTTCAATGCTCCATAATTCAATAGTTTTCTTTTTAAACTATTGCTCTATTTTTTTTATGAATGTAACATGTTAAAGTTCATGTTCATCCAAACATGTAAATCTTATTCTAAATTTGTACCAGAGATGGAAATATGACTCGTGTCCACATAATATTGCACTAAGAGTCAATGGTAGTATGTATTTTTTGTCTACTAATGATTTAAGTCAACATACAGATACAGTCAACTGTGAATATTACGCTACTTTTTTAAGGAAATCATGGTAAAAATCTTGGAAGTTAAGAAAAATGCCTCTTTTTGAAGGTCTTGTCTTTCTCACCGTCAGGCATTCATCTCTTTCTCACTCATCTCTTTCTCACTGTTAATGTGATATAAAGTAACTTGCGTTCCATCTATATGAGGCTGTAGATTTGCTGAAGCCGAGTTTTGCAATATTGCTTTGCTAGTTGCAGTATTTTTAGGCTTATGTTTCCTAACTGTATGGTATATTTCTTGTTCTTGAGGATGCTTTTGAAAGATTTTGAAATTTCACCAATGTGCTTGAGTAATCTAAGAGAATTTCATGTTCAGCATCGCTCTTTTTTTTATTTGACTCTCGCTTAAGACATACATGTTAAAGTCGAAATGCTCGAAACTTGTATTTCAATTAACTAAATGCTAAGCATACATGTTAAAGTCAATAGAATCAAAATTTGTGTTTCAATTCACTAAATGCAAAATTGTTATAGCAGGGTTTGTTAATAGCTTTCACAACTGCCCTGCCTGCATTTGGCAGGAACTATGCTGCACTGCAGCTCTTATTTAACTAGGATAGTGATACAACTAAACACTATTTAACAATGTAATGCAATTATATCGCTACGCAAAACACTTTCTATCAATCACATTTAAAATAGAGTTCAAATGATGACATTTAAAATAAAGAATAAGAATAGAGTTCATATGATCACATTTAAAATGAAAGTTTAAGAATATAATTGAGATAATTAACTAGTTTATATAAAAAAAAAAATGCCGAGAGATATCCCTATCAAAGTGCCTATTTTTAAGTTGTTAACTCACAAATTTGTATATTAATTCATTTTTTATTTGTCCAATTTATGACTTGCTCATTTCTCACCATTATTTTACTCAATTCATTTCACACGACATGTGAATGCCTATCAAATTTACTCAAAATTGAAAATGTTTACCAATACTTTTGATGACACTGGAGGAAGCCTCTTGACTTAATGAGAATGAGCTTTCAATGACTTCTTTTCTTGTTGAAAGATTTTGTATCATTCATAAATTTGTTTTTGCTGCTTAATTGATAAACATGATTTTATAATAATAATTTTGAATTTAGTAGAAAATAAATATATCTTCACTATATGTTCACATATCTGAGCTCATTATTCATAATAGTCAAACATTGATACAACTAAATCTATCTACTTAAAAATTTGGTTTTCCTTGACCATTTATGGTGAGCCACTATAAAGAAAACTAAAATTTGGTTTTTTTTGACCATTGATGGTGAGTCACTACAAAGAAAACAAATGGAAAAATGTGTTAGAACATTCTAACATTATAAAACGATATAAAAATAACTAGTCAGAACAGAGTTTGTTGTGGTAACATGTGAAAAGAAGATTTATAAATATGAATAGAACCATTAACAAAGTTTTCTTAAAGAATTTTATATCATTCATTAATTTGTTTTGACTACTTATGCGAATCTATACTGATAAACAATACATATATTTTGATTACATATCATTATATGCTGAATATAATGATCTGATACAACTGAATTTCTGTTATTTATAGGGGTTTACGGTTTCCAAACCAATTAAACATTTTTCTAATGGGGCTACAAAAAAATGAACTGTCTGTCCACATTTCTGCGAATAATTTAGAATTCAGCATAAGAATTCCCAGCTGACCGACTGATACGACAGATGAAACATCTTACACCAAGATTTCATTGCACGCCTAAATCCTATTCAATTTGAATATACTTTTCTCAATGGGTGTCCCTCTTTTCTCCCTAAGCTGATAGTAATATGAAAATGAAGCGATTTGTTTGAACGTCAATCTCCCTATCAATTCGGGAAAACGAGTTATTTTCAGCAGACCTATTTCTCCACGGCTATGTTGTCATTAATTTCATGTGCAGAATATTATATTTCTGCTTTAGATACGACAGTCACAATAAAAAAAAATTCAAAATCGTTCTTAAAATCAGATCCTTGGTCGGAAACGTCTAAACAGCAAACGAAAACGTAAGCATTACGCAAGGGGACACTTCAATAGATAACAATAATAATTAGGGACTCATCTACATAAGAAAACGTCTAAACAGCAAATTAAAATGTAACCATTATCTTTTTCAATAATTGTCTTTATAAAACTTACGTTTAGTGTGATGTTTAGCCAATACAACCTCACAAACCAAACTTGATTCCTCTAATTTTGAATTTGATAGTGATTGAAGAGAGCCATCTGCATCATTGATAGAGGTGGGCAATGTAATGATTACAGTCGTGTTAAGATAAGCAACCTTTTATATCAGATTCAGACCCTTTTAGAAATCCAAGAAGCCATTATCAAAAGATGTGGATTGCCAATCTGAAATTCAAATCTTTTTCACAGAATCGATACCTCAATATCAATAAATATTTGTGTGCATAATCAAAAGCAGGGTAACCCAGTAGCTTTGACAAAAGATAAAAATTGATCATTTATCTTCCGAGGACTCGATATTACGATTAGGTTTAACTTTGAAAATACGTCTCACCAAACATCATTTCATGGATAGAATTTTTCTCGTATTCACACAGAAAACAGTCCAAAATAGATTCTGGTTTTCATCCGCAATCATAAATGCTCATGGTGTTGATAAACAAATTCACGATATAAAAACAGAGTTGCAATATTGGTCAGAGTCGGCGGGCCATTGATAAAGACGAAATCAAAGGCGCTTGGGAAAAACGACAAATAGTGTGACATGCAAAGCGAAGGACTTTGGCGTAAATTCTCTAGCGCATTTTGCGTGGGAGGGAATTTGGATTCTAGCTTTGATGGCTAGGCGCATTGATTAAGTAATCTAAAAATATTTTCTAGTCGTTCTTTTCAAGCTTCACTAATTTTTTATTTAAATATTTTTTTAATGTTTTTTTTCTTCTTATAAACTGAAATGAACCCATTGATGTTATGTATAATTGAGTTATACATTTCTATTGATTTTTTAAAGTTTGAAAAGGTGATTAATATATCTTTTATATACTTAATTTTTAATTTTTAATTAAGTATTACTAATGTAAAATTGAAGATACAAATGTTGCATTTATTATTTAGAGAGGGAATACAAATTGAGCATTATGTGTTTTTATTTATGCTTATTCTTAAAGATGAACCTTAGTCTTTAGCTTACCACTTTCATATCCGAAGAAATTTTTATTTTTATTTTTATTTTTTTTATTTTTTTTTATTTTTTTTTATTTTTTATTTTTTTCTTCTGTTAAAGCATCAATAGAATTATGTGTGATTGTCTTTTGAATATTTCTGTGTGATGCATAGTTGTGTTGTTAGATAATGTTAATATGTATTCTGCTTTTATTAATTGCATGATCGGATTGTATTCATGAAGATTTGTGAATATTTTCATAATTGTTTGTGGATGATAAGTCTACGAGTGGTAAGGGAAAATACAAGATGTTTCATGGTTCTTGTGGGTTACAAGATCCCTGATGTATTATGCTCACATATGAATGCAAAGATGTCCATCACTAAAAACTGAAGCCATTAAATTTGTCGTGGTTGTGATGGTTAAAAGATAGGATATAAATGTTTCTAATTTTGACAATGTTTTAGTATGAACTTTTAGAATAATTTATATTTTCATCTATGAATTTAGAAACTTAGTGAATTTCTTTCCTTAAATATTTTAAATAAGTTTCTCTTAAATATGATACTAAATGAAAGAATCTATATAAGCTCTTTTACTAATAAGCATTAACTATGCATCTCAATTCACAACCTCTTTTCAATTTTTAGTCATAATAATTAAGCATCCAAATTAGAAGTGCAATAAGAGAAAAATAATTTTTGCCAATTAATTAGAATAAAAGTGAAAATGAAATTGCAAAAATACAAATTTTGGTAACAGTGTTTTTTTTTCTCAACTTTCCTTCTTAGTTTTCATTAATTTTTGTTTTAAATTGGCATGTGATTCTAAATATATACATGTTTCTATTTATTACAAGACAATAAATTTACCTTGGCATGTTTTTTAGGCATTAACTCAAACAGTCCATGTGTTATATTTCAGTGTAGTCTTTGTTTCATGCTTATTGTTTGGTTTATTTAGTGATATTATGTTGTTTTCCATTCCTATGCTGCTCTACATTCATATTTTCTATGGATTGTCTCTGTCTTTTAGAATATATACTCATAGTTTCTTAAAAAAATAATTCATGGAATCATGGAGGACAATCTTCCGTTCGATTTAAAAAGCATGGGATTTTATTAATGTTATTTTCATATAAAATATTTTTGGTTGAATCCCATAAGTGATTTGACACTTGTCTACACAAGTCGTCATCCTTTAGTAGTCTATTGGAGATGTGTCGATTTCATTTCGACACATCATCCTTATCTTTTGGGCATTTTTTCCACCACTCCAGTTCATCCCTCCATTCATGGTTGGACTCGGTTGCATTCCAGGCCTATATGTACATGACTTCTTTAATTTAATGGTTGACTTTTGCCCTTTGTAATTTTGTGCTTCTTATTAATCTCTTAGATCCTTTTTAAATATCATATGGTATCAAAGTGCTGTTGAGAAAGTTTTAGCCTATATCCATCAACGACCAAGAACTATCACTATAGAACCCTCAGCCTCCATGTTTGTAGTTAGCCAGCAGACGAGCAATAACCCACGACAGGGTGATCTCACAATAGTGTGCCCCAGTTTTTGGGATGAAGGAAATTTGGTATTGCAATTATTTTTTAAATTAAACCACTTTGACCGAAGGCCCGTGTTCGCACGAAGGGGATAAAGGCCTTCACGCAAAGACCCCTACGTGTGGATGTTCATGAGAATACCCCCCTTAGTGTGAACTACCCAACATAGGGGTGTCCGCATGAAGACCCCCTTCGCGTGAACACCCTTTTGGCCAAATTTTTTATATATTTTTGGCAGCCCATTTCATTTTCACATTTCACTATCAGAGATCTTGAGGACCTAGGGCTTAGAGAGAACCAGTGACGTCCAATGTGACATCAACACATCCCAAGCATTTTTGACCTCTTTTGATTGCCATTAGTATCAGGTACACACATTTTTCCCTTTTTATTGTAAATTATAGGTTTTATATTTATTTTAGTTATTTTTTTATAAATAATATTTGGTTAGTATAAAATTGTAGTAGAAATGTTAGAAAAAATTAGAAAAGCAAAGTAGAAATATTAGAAAATACTATAATATGTTAGAATATATTATAATATATTAGAAAATGTTAGAATATGTTTGAATATGTTAGTAAATGTTAGAAAATTGGAGTAAAAATATTAGAAAACATTTAAAAAACCATAGAAAATGTTAGAAAATATTTTTTTTTAATTATATTAGGAATCTCTCTCTCTCTCTCTCTCTCTCTCTCTCTCTCTCTCTCTCTCTCTCTCTCTCTCTCTCTCTCTCTCTCTCTCTCTCTCTCTCTCTCAAGACCCCTTTGTACACTCTAGGACCCTTTAAGACACTTAGAGGATGGGACTTAGTACATTCTAGAACCCTTGAGTACCTCTACAGTGACATAAAACTCTTTAAGAACCCTTAGGACCCTTTGAGACACCTAGAATGACCTATTATAACTCTTTAATAACCCTTAGCACCCTTAAAACCTAATAGGATTGATAAGACCTATTAAGACCAATTAGTATATCCTCTAGGACCCTTTAGGACCCATACTGTGACATAAAACTCTTTAAGAATTCTTAGGACTCTTTAAGACACATAGGATGACCTATTAAAACTCTTTAAGAACCCTCAAAACCTAATAGGACCCCTTAAGACCTGATAAGACAAATAGGTCCTATTAAGACCAATTCGTACATCCTAGGACCCTTTAGGACCCCTATTATGACATATAACTCTTTAAGAACTCTTAGGACCCCTTAAGACACATAGGATGACCTATTAGAACTCTTTAAGAATCCTTAGGACCCTTAAAACCTAATAGGAACCCTTAAGACCTAGTAGGACAAACAGGACCCCTGAAGACCTAATAGGACAAATAGAACTTAATAAGACCAATTAGTACATCACACCCTTTAGGACCCCTTTTGTGACATAAAAATCTTTAAGAACTCTTAGGACCCTTTACGACACCTAAGATGACCTATTAGAACTCTTTAAGAACCCTTAGGACCCTTTATGATATGTGACCTATTAGAAAATATGACCCTTTAAGGCACCTAGGACCCCTTATGTGGACCTTTTGTGACATAAGATTCCTTAAAATCCTTTATTATAACATGATTTCCCTTTAAGATGAACTATGGCAACATATGACCCTTTAAGCTAGCTAGTACCCTTTATTAGGACCTTTTGTGAATATGGTTCCTTAAAAACTCTTATGATGACATGATAACCCCTTAAGATGTCTTATTACAACATATGACCCCTTAAGACCTATTACTTACCGATTAAGACCTAATAGGACCTAATAGGACCCTTAAAACCCAATAGGACCTTTTGTGACATAAGATTCCTTAACAACCCTTATTATGACATGATCATTGTTTAAGGTGATCTATTACAACATATGACCCCTTAAGACACCTAGGACTCCTTATTAGGACCTTTCATGACATAAGATTCCTTAACAACCCTTATTATGACATGATGACCCCTAAAGATGTCCTATTACAACATATGACCCCTTAAGACACCTAGGATCCCTTCTAGTTAGATCTTGTTTTATAAATTGTACTTGATTACATATTTATCATTTAGTATTCTATTTAAGTATAATTTTAAATTCAAATATTAGTTTCCATTTTACATGCACTTGTAATGTATGTAATTAATTGTTAACACTTAGTTCACATGTTACACCTAGAAGGCCACACATGATTTTGGAGATGGTGCAACTCAAAATGCACTAGCTTAGGATGTACCTCGCACTCCATATATTGCGAGGATCTTTGAGACTGCTCGGATAGAGATGAATCAACTTAGAGACTCCATCTATACATCTGAGCCTGGGTTGTATAGAGATATGTGTAGTAATATATTGAGGAGTTTAGAACAATTGACAATGAGATTGAGATCTCACTCTTCTTTTACACCATAGGTTATTGATCCCATTTTTCAAGAGTTGAGGGTTGAGGTCTTAGGAGATGTTTCCTTAGAGATGGGCCAGAGCTATGTCCCTAAGGAAATCATCAAATGTGAGGTTTTCCCAATTTATGATGGGAAGGCCAAGGTTAGGGCATATCAAGTTACACAATGTGTGATTCCTCAGATAGCATACATGATATACCCTGGATTTATCGCTACACATGGTCATTATCCTAATAATGACCAGATTCCATATGTTTTTCCTATCCATTGTACAGTAAGTTCCGTTTGGGACTCAGGGTCAACTATTTAGATCTTCTTGGATATTTAAGTCAGGTGTGGGGTAGAGTTGCAAACCATGATCAATATTAGGGTTGATTGAGTTGTACCTATCCATAGACAGTTGGTTAGATAGAGGACTCCAATAGTGGTACCAACAATGGTTGCTACTGCAGATAGAGTGATCATTTCTTCCTAGAGGGAAGTAGTCGACATGATAGGGGAGATTTCTTCTGCAGCCACCTCCATCACTTATGACACACTAGGTAGATACATTTTGACTAGACAAAGCTGAGCGAGATAACCTTTTGAGGCTTCATCAAGTACTGTTGCAAGCTTTAGTGATGAGGCATATATAGCTGTCGGTCTGCTTTGACCTGGAGAGATACAAGCACTTTCTAGACATTAGAGTCATTTGGATGTGGCGCTTTAATTTTTGGAGGATCTCCTGCAGTCATATTCTTATATTAAAGAAATTCACAGGTCCTGATACAGTCAATTAGAGATGTTATTAGACTTGTAGAGGGTCCTGTAGTTCCATCCACCTATGTATATAAAATTTACTCTTCTCTTTTCCAGGATTTTTAGTAAATAATTAATTGTAGATGTGTGTATTGATGTTTGTTCTATGTATAATATTTTGTAGGCACAGTTAGGAGACCACATTACCTCTACTGTGGGCTCAGAGCATGTTCATAGGAGAGATTCAGTGGATACGATACCTACTAGTGGTTAGGTAAGTTATAATTATATGTTTAAGTTTAAACATGCATGTGTACACTTGTGTATTTATATATTTCAAGAACTTTACATAATATATAATATGCATGAACATAACCAACTATTGTACTAAATTTGTAGGGGTGAGTTGTTGCTTCATAACTGGAGGATGCTCGTGACACTCGGTTAGAGGGTCGCCCTGTTTGTATGTGCCTAGATGACTCCCTAGTTTAGGACATGTGGCACAGATCTTTGATTTGAGACTCATTATATATTTCATTATTCTTTGTTTGATATTTTTAGTTTATGATTTGAGACATATATTTATATGCTCTCTAGACCTAGACATAAATGATTTATGTGTTAAACATTTATGGTTGATAGATCTCTATATGATTTATCATTTTATATTATGTAGATTTGTGATTGGCTTCTAGATGGTTTATATACATGTTTATGTTTTACATGTATAGATATATAGGTAGACATATTTATGTGTTTATGATTTGATTTTATTAGATGAAAATATATGTAGATGGTTTCATTTGATTAGATGAGAATACATGTAGATGGTTTCATTTGATTAGATGATTTGATTTGATTAGATGATTTAATTTGATAGTTGATTGGATAGTTAATTTGATAGATGATTTAATTTAATATTTTATTTGATTATTTGATTTGATCATTTGATTTGAATAGATGATTTAATTTGATAGTTTACATTTGATAGTTAGATTGGTAGTTGTCAATTTAGATGCTTTAATTTGATAAGTTAACATGCCATAAGTAATCTAACTATTTTCATTAGTAACCTAACTAATTTCTTAAGGGGAGGTCTTAAGGTGATCTTTAAATAATAAATTTAATCTAATGTTAATATCATAAAAAATAACACTAATATGTAAATAATGGACCATAAGTAATCTAAGTAATCTAGAACTAACATGTCATAAGTAATCTAACTAATTTCTTAAGGGGAACTAATATGTAACTAATGAAACATAAAATGTAGCTAATAACACTAATATGTAACTAATGAAACATAATTAATCTAAGTAACTAGAAGAATACATAGTTCTATATATTAAAACCATTGAACCATATGTATAAAAGTATATATAAAAGCATGTGTACATAAAAGCATATATAAAACCATATGTATAAAAGCATATATAATTTAGCATATATAAAACCATTGAACCATATGTATAAAATCATATATAAAAGCATACATATTTCTATATATTAAAATTATTGAATATCAAATAGGTCCATCATATGTTTAAATATATCAATAAAGTATAGTCCATCATATGTTTAAATATATCAACAAAGTATCGTCCATTTAATCTAGAGATATCAAGTAGGTCCTAACACATGAAATATGTATGTTTATACTTTTTAGACCTGATGAGCCTCTCTGATAGCCATCTTTTCTAGTGTTTTTTACTTTCTTTTCAGCAGTTACTTGCAAAACTGATATATATATA
>MU226461.1:3374455-3386532 GCA_018584345.1 Thuja plicata
GGTCTAGAGATAAATGAGGATTAGAGTTAGATGTAAAATTAATATTATGGTTGGGGTTAGCATTATATCCGAGATCTAACTACACCCTAACTCCTATTAAACTATATCTAACAAAATTAAATTAAAATATATCTAACAAAATTAAATTAAAACATTTTAAAACATATCTAAAAAAATTAAATTAATTAAATAACAAACACATTCAATTAACTAAAAAAAAAAATATTATATTAATTACATAACTCATTTTATATAAAATCATATTATTTTATTTCTACGATTAAAAAAAAAACTAAATAAACAAAAAAAACTATTAAATTAAAATATTTCTTTTAAATTACAACTATTTTCTATTAATTAAACAAAAAATAACTATTAAACAAAGATTTTTAATTAAAAAACAATTATTTAATACTAAATAAAAAAAAACAACTAAAAAAAAACATTTAAAAACATTAAAATTAAAAAATAAAAAAGCTACTTACCCCTTCCGGCCGAAATACCCCTGTAGCTCTCCTCACAAGCCTATAGACGCTAAATGACAATGACTCGCGTGGGCCCCTTTTTTGTCTTATATAAAATTTTGGGGGTCCGGCCGGAAGGGGTCTGACCGGACCCCCTGTGCCACATAGGCACCACCTAGCACCTAAAGAGCGCCATGGGGGTGCAGCCGAACCCCTTCCGGCTGGATCCCTTTTGGCCGGACCCTCCTAGAATGTCCTCTACTATGACACACTATTATACTTTTACCCAAAGATATGTGTGTGTGTGTGTGTGTCGAAAGTGGTATGTGTGTATTAATCCTTTTTCAGGAATCAGTGGGAGTGGTTTAAGTCCAACATATTGGAGCTAAAGAAGTCAAAGATCAGACATGCCTACCACAGACCTCAGGATGAATCTGTCAAGGGAGCACATGAGTAAGATAAGGTGTGACTGCTGTAAGGTCTTCACGAGAAGACCAAGTCAATATAGTTTCCTATTGCATGCAGCGCGCGCAGATCTAGAGCCATCATGTGCTATATTCTGGGAAGATTTATTGTTGATAACTGCCATTTTTGTTATAAGACATTATGTATTGATAACGATCCTCATTGATGAAGTGATCGCATATTTAGGGAGTAGTTGTAGCATTCCTTTAAATAAGTCAACTGTTGTAACTTGGAAGACTTATTCGAGTTAGTTAGTTCTTGCAGAATCATTTTGTAATTTAGTAGTAGAAGAAATACAATCTTGTTACATGTTGTATCCATGCTTTACAAATGAATAAATGAGATCTTCAATTTTTAATCTCTAAGTTTTGTTTCATTCACTCTTTTGTGGGGGCCCACGCGGGAGGTGAAATCAGTTTGTAGTTCAGTAGGAATTAGTCTTAAGTTCATTTGAAGTATTTAGAGCTCTGTTGCTCCTGCAGCCATTGGTAACAAAACTGTTGGTTGTTCCTGCAACATAAGCAAGTAAGATAGTTTACTATTATAGCATATTCTTAAAGCTTTAGATTAAGCTTCTCATTCTATTTCCTAGCTTAGTATCTCTTTCAACATTGTCATTTGCTTAGATAGTAATGATGCCTAGTATAGATTAGAGCATATACTTTGCAGACACCATTCAAAGTTTACTTCCCTGGTCAATAATTCAATGAGTTCAACATGTTAGTATTACTATAATAGTTGTCATTGTCTTGTTACAAAGTCACTATAAAAAGGATGTCCAATCCTTAAGTACAAGGGTATTATACTGAGCAGCTATTTTTGGTGCTGCTGTCGGGGACTGTTGTCAATCTAATCTAGACAAGAGTCATTTTTCTCTTAGTTTTAGAATTTTGTATTTTCTACATGCATAGAAGAAGAGATCATCTTGGGAGATTCCTTCCTTTTCATTATCAAGTCGAACCTTTTGATATTTTTAACCCTGAGATTGAGGAACCCCAAGCTACGAACGTAGAAGTAGAAGACCAATTTGAAAACCCATTTGTTGATGGATATGACCACCTACCATCACCATCATCTTCTGATGAGTACTTGCTCTTGAAAGAATTTTTTTTTGAACCAAAGTATTTACCACAGTAGCTAGGCCCTCTTCCAAGAATGGCTCAACCAACCTTTCCTTTCCCCATTCCTCCTCAACAAGGTAACTAGAATATGAAAAACATACCAACCTCTGCATTACCCAAGTTTTATAGCCTTATCACCGAAGACCCAGAGACCTTCCTCTTTGAGTTTGACATACTCTGTAGGAGCTATGACTATACAATTGATTCCCATAAGATGAAATTTTTTTCATCAACTCTTAAACAAGCTACTCTGAGATGGTTCATGGGCCTAGGCACCAATGCTATGGCCGAATGGAATACCATCAGCAATATGTTCCTTTCAAAATACAAGGAGTACTATAGGGGGCGTGACTTGAAGGGTGCTGATATTTTTAAAATGTCACAAAAGGAGGACAAGACCTTGGAGGATTATGTCTCCAGGTTTATGTTTAACCTGCAGCGTAACACTTAACATCAACTAAATGAAGAATCTCGAAAACATCTTTTTCTAGAAGGTGTAAATAATGGGAGTATTGAGACCTTAGACCTTATGGCTCGTGGAAACATCACTCGAAAGAACCGGACTGGTATCAAGAATATATGCCTGAACTACTCTAGGGCTACTGTGAAGAAGGGTAGAAGAATCAGAGATTTACCCCACAAGTCTAATGGTTTAGGAGTGTCCAAAATGGAGTTGTCCAATATTTTGTCTAACTTAAAGCAGGATATGATTAATGATGTTGCTACTCAGCTAGACACCATGCAGGTAAGACGAAAGAAGGAAGATGTTGATGCTATGGTGGCCAAATTGTGTCCACATTGTTGAGAAAATAAGAGAAATTGCAAGTGCAAGTCTGTTGAAAGTCTGCAGTCTCAGCCTATGCCTACCGAATTGAAAGATGCTGATGAAAATGGGGAAGTACTCTACATTACTCAACGCAGACCATGGGACCAACGACCATGTACCACAAGATCCCCACCAAAATTTGAATAATAATAACGAGTTGCAAATTTTTTTAGAATATGGGTCCCTAAGGATTTAATGGGTATAATACTTGGCAACAATCTTAGCAGGGTTGGAAACAACCTCAGCAGGGTTGGCAACAACCTCAGCAAGGTTGGAAACAACCTCAGCAGGGTTAGAATCAACCTCAGTAGGGTTGGAAGCAGCCTCAACATGGTTGGAAACAACCAAATTAGTGGTCTAGCCAATCCAATCAGTAGGCTTTAATGACTCCACCTTATAAGAAATCTATAATGCCTCCTCCTACACCCAATAGAAATCCACCCAATAAAAACCCAGCTACCATCCCAACCTAATCCCAATCCCAATAGCAAGCTTCCATCTCAGTAGCAAAGCTATGTCATATCCTTGCATGATATCCATCTCAGGTCAGGAACTACTCTTGCTTCTCCTCAACTACCTATAATCATAGAAGTTGAAGAGTCCCCTTCTAAGAATGTGGATGTGCCAATTCCACAAACCTCTCCTGTAGCCAAAGAACCTCCATTTCCTCAAAGGTTGGTTGATCAAACTAAGCCTGCAGTGAATCAAGCAGTAACTGATTTGCTCAACTAATTGAAGCATATGACCATAAAAATACCATTACTAGATGCTATCAAAGAAGTCCTTGTTTATACCAAGGCCATCTGGGAATCTTGCATAAAATATCCTAGGAGAAAGAAGAAGAATCCTAACACTATTCATATCGTAGGATAGTTGTCTCATCTTATGTTAGAAAAGTTAGTTGTCCCCAAATATTCTAACCCAGGAAGCCATGTAGTTACTGTCACCATTCATGGAATGCAAGTATAAAATGCCTTAGTTGAATTGGGTGCGTCTATAAATGTCATGACCAAAGAGGTATTGTCTCAATTGAATATTGTTGGCCTCAAAGATACACCAACCATCCTGGAGCTTGCTAATAGCTCTACTATTAAACCAGATGGGATGATAGAAGACGTTATAGATACTCTACACTCTTGGGATTATCCAGTAGATTTTGTTGTTCTCTCACCTAAAGATGATATGGGGGGTATCCTCTCATATTAGGGAGACCATGGTTAGCCACAGATGATGCCTTCATAGCCTGTAGGTCAGGGAAGATGACAATATCTAATGAATTCCATACTAAAAACTTGACTCTATACTCTCCTACTCAACCCATGTTGCAAGATGATGACACAGTATGGCCCGAATTAGAGGATGTTGAATTCAAATCCAACTTGATTCATCAGCTCATGATGATAGATAGAGATCCATTTCTAGTTGATAGGGAAGAAAATGAGATAATTACCTCTATTGTCACAAATGAATATGGTATAGGCTCTCAGTTGTGTTCACGGTCTAATTGTATCTTGGAAACTATTCTGCCAACTCCCAGTGCATCTCCATACTTTTCATCCTCTCACTTTATTCATCCTTATTACCACATGAGATGGATTATCTTCCATTTTCTCTGATATCCATGATGGATAAAGTACTTAAGGTTGAAGTTAGTCTGGGAAAGGAGTTGAATGTGAGTAGTGCTTTGTCACTATCACACCAAAAAGATATACTCAATTAGTTGCAGGAAAATCAACAGACATTTTCCTGGGATTATACAGACATGAAGGGGTTAGATCCTAAACTCTGCACACATAGGATCTATATCATCCTAGAGTATAAATCTGTATGGAAGCCTTAGAGGAGAGTTAATCATGTCTTGCAAGACATAGTTAAGACTGAACTACAAAAGTTGTTAAATGTTGGTTTCATCTACCCCATTTCTGATAGCCAATGGGTTTCACCCTTAGTTATTGTACCCAATAAGGGGGGGGGGGGGGGGGGGGGGGGGGAATGGAGAGTTTCTGTAGAATATATGGAATTGAATACAACTACGAAGAAAGACCATTTTCCATTTCCCTTTATCGATCAAGTTCTTGATAATTTAGCAGGCAAGAAATACTTTTCTTTCCTAGACGGTTTTAGTGGCTATAGTCAAATCCAAATAGCTCTAGAAGACCAGGAGAAAACCAATTTCACCTATCCATGGGGAAAAATTTCATACTTAGTCTTACCTTTTGGCTTGTGCAATGCTCCAGCCACTTTTCAAAGAGTTATAATTAGCTTTTTTCTGATATATCTGCTAACTGTATGGAAATCTACATGGATGACTTTACTGCCTATGGGAACACTTTTTCTGAAGCTAAAGACTATCTGGAAAAAGTCCTCAAGAGATTCCAAGACTAAAATATTTCTCTAAATAGTGAGAAATGCTTTACATTGATGGAGAAAGGTGGTGTGTTAGAAAATTTCATATCCTCCCAAGGCATACAGGTAGATCCAGCCAAGATTTTAGTAATAAGCACCTTGTCTACACCTGAGAAGCAAAAGGATGTTCAGAGTTTTCTCAGACATGCTGGATATTATAGGAGGTTTATCAAGGATTTTAGTCAAATTGCAGCCCCTTTATATAACTTACTGAAAAAGGACTATGAATTCTCCTGGAATTCTAAGTGTGACGAATCCTTTCTGCAGCTCAAGGAAGTTTTGACAACTACACCAGTGTTGCAAGGTCCAAATTGGGGATTGCCATTACATATTCATACAGATGCCTTTGATTATGTTATAGGACCAGTGCTGGGCCAAAAAGAAGATGCAATAGAACATGCCATTTATTTCATCAGTAAAAACCTTCAATGGGCAGTGTTCAACTATACTGTGACAGAGAAAGAACTGCTTGACGTAATTTATGCTCTGAATAAGTTCAGGCATTATATTACTGGTTATGAGATTTTTTTCCATACTAACCATTTAGCTATCAGGTATCTAATGAGAAAACCAGCTATTTCAGGAAGGTTGGATCACTAGTTTCTACTAATGTTGGAGTTTGATATTACTATTGTGAACAAGCCAGGGAAAGCCAATGTTGTAGCCAATTTTGTCTCTCGATTGCATGTTTCTGATGATCCTGCAGCCATTGATGACAGCTTTCCAGATGAGCATCCTTTCCTGTTGTCAGCATAAAATATATGGTATGCTGATATTGCAAACTACCTTACCACAGGTCATACCCCAACTCACTTCTCTTCAAAGGAGTGGAAATTGCTAGCTGAGAAAGGCTTTAACTTTTCTTGGGTTGCTGGATTCATGTTTTACACTGGTCTAGATCAGATTATGTGCAGATGCATATGAGAAGATGAAGCCTATGAAATCTTTTGGGCATGTCATAATGAACCATGTGGTGGCCACTTTGCAGCCAACATGAAAACATTCAAAATTCTCACCACTGGTTACTATTGGTCGACTCTACACAAGGATGCAACCCAATAAGGAAGTGTGATCAGTGCCAACAAATCAGAAGACCTACTAAGACTGATGAGATGCTCCTACAGCCTCAGGTGGTGATGACACCCTTTTATAAATGGGGCATTGACTTTGTGGGACCAATTGAACCATCTTTTGAAGGTAAGTCTTATATTCTGGTCTGCACCGATTATGTTACCAAGTGGGCCGAAGCTAAGCCAATGAAGCATCCTAGGGATAACAATGTTGCTAAATTCTTATATGAGTTCATTTTCATGAGATTTGGTGTTCCTAGGGAAGTAGTCTCTGACCAGGGAGCTCAATTCACTTCCAACCTCATAGCTTCTTTATAGGAGGAGTATAACATTCGCTATGGCAAGTCATCTCCTTACCATCCACAAGAAAATGGCCAGGTAGAAGTCACCAATAGAGAACTGGAGGCCATCCTTACCAAGACAGTCTCTGTTCATAAGAAGGATTGAGCGGCCAAGCTTCCTGAAGCACTTTTGGCCTATAAGACTACATGGAAGACTACTACATGATTCACCTCGTTCCAACTAGTTTATGGTAAGTTTTCCATGATGCCTATAGAATTTGAGCATAAGACATTGAGGAATGCATTGGACTTCAATCTTGACTTTACTAAATCCCAGAAGGAGCGTATCCTCAATCTAAATGGTCTCGATGAGTGGAGGAAATCTGCTTTGTCAAACACAGAATTGGTTCAACAATAGCGCATGTAGTGGCATGAAAAATTTATCAAGGATATGAAATTTGTCTCTGTTGACTGGGCTCTCCTATACAATTCCAGATACTAGCATACTCTTGGTAAGTTTCAAACACGCTGGTTAGGTCCTTATGAAATTGTTGTTATTTTCTCCAATGGTTCTATTCAACTATCTAGTATTGATCCTATCCATTTTAAGTTGCTGGTCAATGGTCAAAGGCTCAAATTTTACCACAAGCCTCAGAGTCATGAGGAGTTCCTGCAGCAATTCCAATTTGACAATGGTCACGCATCCATTGCTAAAAATGGATATGGGAAAGTTGCTCATATTCATTCTTCCCTTTAAGCTATGTTCACATCACCCCACAATAAATACTTTCATCAGGAAAGTGCTTTCTCCATAAAAAAATTCATCTCACCTTCTCTCTCTTCCATCTTTTTCATTCCATCATCTCACTCCATCAGTGCATGTATCATCTTAAAATGCTCTTCCTGAAGCACTTTCTAGGTTAGTGCAACATTCCTTTGTACATATTTTATTTTATTCACTTTTATTAGGATTATGTGTTTTTATTTCATTTTTTTCTCTTGTAAGGTGTGGCTTGGTGGGACCCATGCCTTTAGCTTAGTTGGGGGGAGGGGAAATTTTTTATTATATTATATTTTTCAAAAAATTTCAAAAACATGATTTGCATGAAAAAGATGACATCTCTGGCATTTACTCCTTGTCTTTTCACATCCTTTCAAAATGACTGTTGTAAAGTGTTTAAAAAGCTGACATCCTGTGATTGCGTCATCATTAATAAAAAGCTATTAAAAATCCAGTTTGATTAATGATGATCTAGTCGCAACGTGTTTGGGGTGGTAGGCCTTAACATGAGTGAGTGAGTTATGAAAGATTATTCATCTCTATAGTTTTAATTGCTTGATGCAAGTGATATCTAGTACAATACTACACCATTTTTTGTTTATTACACCTTGAGTCTACAAAATTCTCTATCCTGAGCTTCTGAACATGCTTTTGCAAGAATCTTGTTGTATGTAGTAATGGGTGGAGACCTTCAAAGGAATGAGCCTATTGATCATGGAGTCCTTCTAGGAGACACACCTAGCTGTGAGAAATTTTGGAGGAGAGGTTGGCTAGATTATTGTCTAAGCTTTAATGGGTTTGATGAAGAAATTGCTTTCCAGTTTCTATATACTTTATAGAATGGGGTTGCAGTAGTGAAATGGTTAAGGGTTGAGTTCAAAGAAGACATCATTGCAGAGGTAACGAGATTGTCGTAGGAAAGAGAAAAATGGTCTAAAGATATTGATTTACATTCTTCTAGGGCACAATTCACCTTGCATGGTGATCACCAATTGGACATTGATAAGAAGCAGGGCACCTCAAGAATTTCATTGCCCATGGAATACATGCAACCAACTACATTCATCATCCAGTACTTCACCTATGAGGGCCATTACAAGTACCTACACATGCTTCATTTCAAGATCTTGAGCGATCTCCAGCATGATAACAGGCCAGTAAGCTTACCTAATTTTTTATTCAATATTATACAGAAGCAAGCTTCTTTTGTTCAGTCAAGAAAGAATCAAGTTGTGTCCCATCACTGTTTAATAAAATTTGTTGTAGAAAGGGAATTAGACAAATAGTCGATAGGAACATAGGAATAATTTTTTCAAATGGATGACATAGCACCTAGAGTAGTCGGCCCTAGAGGTTAGGGTGTAGGGAGAAGAGAAAGTTTAGAAATAGGGGTTCACAAGGTAATTCAAAGAGTTGTTCCTGAAGCCTCATCTTCACAACATAAAATAAAAAATAAAAAGGCTTATAATGTAGATATTCCTGCTGCCAGTAGGAAGAAGAACAAAGGAAGTAAAACTGTTGTTAATCTTTACACTCCACTCGTTGAAGAGTTTAGGTCACCTCCTAGGGAAAGTAAGGGAAAAACCCTAGAGGTGGAGGAGATAATTGAGGAGCCAAGGCCTAGAAATGGAAATTGAAGTAGTGGAGCTGATGAAACCCTACTTGCAGCTAAGGAAAAGACCCCAGAGGAGCCTCCTGTAGCAACTACGGAGGAGGAAGCCACTAGCAAGAAGAAACAAAAGAATCCTCTGAGCCCTGTCTAAACCCCTACTAGGAGAAGCTTAAGAATTTACACCACTACTAGTAAAAATTTTTACCCTCCCAATCAACCTATCGACATTGACTCTTCGTAGTCCATAGAAAAACCCTCCTCCAAGCCAATAGGCCAAGAATTTGCAGAAATTGATATTGTTTCTGGTAAGAAAAATGTGGAAGTAGAAGTTGTAAGGAATGATACAGTTTTTGATAAGGAGAATATTGAAGAAAAAAATACTCCTGTTGTTGACTACATCCTTATAGATAGTAATGAAGAATCTAGTGAGGTAGAGGGATTTGCTGATGACCCTACTAACTAGGACACTCTTGAAGATTCAGTTGATCAAGAAATTGCAGATGATTTATAAAGGCTTGCCTTCTAATGAATCTCTCGTGATTGGTAAGGATGATTGAAAATGTACTAGGGTAGGATGGTAAAGATGGGTTGGATGCATTGGTTAGAGTAGCTAAATCTTTCCACAAGGGAAATTCAGTAAAGCCTCTTTTTGTGTGTGGAGAGAACCCTTCCACACACAAAAAAAACATAAAAGTTCCTCTACCTGCACCTCATTGTGCACCAGAATGGATTGATATCTTTTGCCAGGATCCTATGCCACCTCCAGACATGTCCACACCCTTAGCTGCAGGGTTGAATTTGTATCAACAGTTTTTGTGGGAAAATGCACAATGGGAATTAGAAAAGGAAAAGCTATAGAGGACTATTGATGAGAAAGCACATCAGTTAAAATAGAAAGAAGACCAGATAGAAGTATTGGAAGGAAGAGTTAAACAGATCACTGAGTTAATTCCTAAAGCCATGGCATGCAGGTTCCCATCTCGACTCTATGCTCTGTTCCTTAGAGAAGAGTTTGTTAATTTTAAATTAACCAGGGTTGTAGAAGGGTTGAATCCTTCCGTTTCCACCCCACATGAATTTTATGATGCATTCCAGTCATCCCCATGTCTATTAATTTTTTTTTATGTGAATTATACCTACATAACCTCGCTGTACCAAATGACTGGGATTGGAACTCACTTTTGTATGTAGGAGATGTTCAGTTGAGGGTAGTGATGTCGCGGATAAAAAATGAGATAAGTAGAGAGCATCAGGCTTTGCCATACATGAATGGTGAGATAGAGACCCCCTTAATGATGAGACCTGAAGTAAAAAATGCTAGGTAAACTTTTCTTGACTGGGTTTCAGTCACCATGAACCCAAGTGGGGCTAGTAAGGTCAATCTGGTTAGGGAGCAAACATATGCAGACTAGGAACATCACCCATCATAGAATATTGACACTGCAGTCACTGCATGTAAGCATAGGTGGGTAAGGATGTCACATGATTTAAAAACTAGAGAACCTCATTCTCCACAGAACTTGGTACTTGCCACTCGCAGAGCCTCATGGTATGTAATGCTAGGTAGGACAATGGTCAATTATTGCATTCCTCTAAGGTTCCAACCGCCTCTTCTCTTGCAGCCGTTACTGGCAGTAAATGAAAATATAGAGGATTATGACATGGAAAAGGAAGAGCAAAGATGGGAACAAATTAGGAAAAAACATGGGTATTTCAATCACGTTGTCGATGAGCCAGGGGAAAAAACTGCTAGTGACCTGAGACTGCGAGCTCGGATTCACAACTTTATGATTGCTGGGGACTAGCAATAGAATAGTTGGGGGGAATGATGAGCCTCTCTGATCGCCATATTTTCTAGTGTTTTTTACTTTGTTTTTAGCAGTTACTTGCAAAATTGATACTTAAACTTATGGTTTTATATATATATTTCATATGTGTAAAGACATAAATAGGGAAGTAGATGATAAAAAGGACATGATATATTTTTCTTAAAACTCATGGATAGAAATGATAAGATGTAGTAAATTGTATGTTAAATGAATGGTTCCTTTTTCCTATGCTATGTTCATGGGTAGTTTCTTTATTGAAGCCATATGTCTCGCAAGAGTATTAATTGAAGCTTAAACACTTTCTTCTAATATTAATGATGAAGATATATATGTGTCAAAAGTGGTATGTGTGTATTAATCCTTTTGCAGGAATCAGTGGGAGCAGTTTAAGTCCAGCATAGTGGAGCTAAAGAATTCAAAGATCTGTCGTGTCTGTAGGTGTTGAAATCCTACTTGTTGGGAGCATGCTCAAACATGCAAACGTTAGTGATATAAATCATTTAAATATACTAGCATGTCTAAAAGTATACTATAAAAACAAGAATGGATTCCATCACAACCTTCGATGAGCTAAACAAGGGCACCCAATGCCTTATTGATTTTCTCTTAGAGATGGTTTGTGGGTGTGGTCTCCCAACACAATATTTAAAATTCCACTAGATTCTAGATGCATGTAATGGATTGAAGCTATGATGAAACTAATGGGTGTGATGAAGAGCTAAAGAACAAGTATGAGGAACTTGTCTCAAGCCTTCACCAATGAAGATGAGAATACAAGAACTAAACTAAGATGAAGATGCAAGAACAAAGAAACTAAGATTCATTCCATGATTACCTAAGATGTGATATCTAGATTCCAAACAAAACAAGCATGAACTAAGACAAATATTTCTATGAAGATACTAAATTTCTCTAGAACTAAATTAGCATGATAACAATGCATACAATAGAGATGATTTGCTCTTGACAATGACCTCTATTTATAGATTTTTTGGAGGAGAGAGAGGGCTTGGATGAGGTGGAGCTCATGTGAAATCCACATAGGTGCCAAATGAGGGACACATAAGCCATACAAGAGGCCCACTTTGCTCACATATGTGTGAGAAACTTTGGATGTGATGGGTCAAAGTGTACTTAAAGTACACATGTGAAGGATCTTGTAAGAGGTGTAAGAGATTTGGGCCAATAAAACACTTTTAGAAAGTGTAAGAAGGTGTCATCA
>MU226461.1:3386582-3403560 GCA_018584345.1 Thuja plicata
GATGGGTCAAAGTGTACTTAAAGTACACATGTGAAGGATCTTGTAAGAGGTGTAAGAGATTTGGGCCAATAAAACACTTTTAGAAAGTGTAAGAAGGTGTCATCATGGGTGTAAGAAACCTTGTTGGAACCAAATAAGGATTATTTGGAAAAGACAACTTTTAGAAATTTGCTCACACATGTGTGAGAAAATAATTAGGACTAATTGGTGTAGGAATCAATAAATTAGTCTAATTAATCTTAGTTAATTAGTGAATAGGTTTATTTGGTGAGAGTGATGTGAGGTAGGGTAGGATCTACATTCAAATTAGCTTAATCTAAATTTAAAATTTAGATTAATTTGGTCTAGTAGAATTTAAGACGTGTGGAGGAATAAATAAATTAAAAATTTATTTAAAGGGTATTAATGAGGGATAATGTATTAAATAAGATTTAATACATCAAAAGGGGGTAGTATTTAAATTAAATTCAAATACTAAGGAAAGTGAATCATATTTAATTAAATAAATTTAATTAAATAGATAGAAGAATATAACAAATATAATTAATGAAAATTAACTATAATGTTATGGAAATATTAATTAAATTAATATAAGGACGATTTTAGACGTCTACATTTTTCCCCTCTTTGATGCGGCATCGAAAGTGGTATCACGTCAAAGAAAAAAAAATAAGATGCCCTAGAGAGGTCAGGAAAACCTATGGCAACGAGAGTGGAGGAGTGTACCCCCTTGAGAAAATAATAGGAAAAAATACAAATTTTTAATAAAATTTTCTTCAAAAAGGTAGGAAAATGAGGAAAGCAGACCAATTGCATGGCATGTCCAAGAAAAATGGAGGAAAAACAAGGACTAGAATGGGAACTCAGGAGACAGATGGAAGAATCAAGGCCCAAGGGGCTATAAATAGTCCATCGAGGCCCATAGACAAGTCATTTTCATTCACAAAGAACAAAAAGAGAGAAGAAAAGGAGAGCAATGGTAGCAGAGCGAGAGCGGGCACAACTTGGAGAGTGCATTCGAGTGCACCAGCGACTAGCAGATGCGGGACCACCAGTGAGTAGTCAACCACCTCTTAGTCAATTACACATTTAATGCTTTCATAGGTCATTAGGGCATCATAAATGTGTCCAAAAGCTGGCGCACAGCGCAGATGGCAGTCGCCTAACCACTGTCTACGCAGATGGTGATCGACAGACCGCCATTCTCATAGATGACTGATGAGGGATCAACGTTTGTACAAATGGAGATCATGTGATCTCCATCTACGAGGGCAGAGGGGGAGAGAAGGTTGCGCATCGGAGATGACAGAGTTTGCATATTGGCGTTTGCAAAGATCTGCCGGCTCCGTACACTGGCGAATATGAAAGTCCACTCTCTGTGAGGGTAAACTGCCATCTGCACAGATTGACCCAAAAATGAAAGAAAAGAGAGGAAGAAGAGAGAAGACAAGGGTTTGGGAGCATTTTTTGATACCTTGGACAGGCCTGGGACATTTTTTGATGCCCTAGAATGCTATCTGATGTCTAAAATTTGCTTGCTGGATGCAGGAGGAGACCATCACTTTTTGGGTGAGGGAGTGCTACCCAGCGACTATGGAGCTGGAGCAGTAGTTAATAGCAGTGGAGTGGGGGATTATCACATTATGTGGGCTTGAGCATGTATGATATTGACCTCATCTACGACCGCATAATGCACTCATGTCTGCTCTAATCGAGAGGTGGCATAGTACCTCTTCAAGCTTTCACTTCCTGACAGAGGAAGTGATGATCACCCTTCACAATGTGTGGAGGATTTACAGAGTGCCAATTCAGGGGCTGATACCTGAGTACTGTGTTGAGGGGTCAGAGCCATACATGGAGATGGCTTTCAGGTGGAGGTTTGTAGATCTACCTACCACATGGCAGTGGATGTCCTAGATAGGGTTGATGACGAATGAGCCACGGCTGCGATGAGTGGCCCTATACTTAGCTAGATTGATAGGGGGATGACTGATGCTTGATCATGTAGGCAAGGGATTCCCTATGGGTTGGGCGCGGGTTCTTAGTAGCATGATGGAGGATGGAGACTAGTACTGCTGGGGATATACCATCCTTGGTTAGTTATATTATGATCTACACATGTGCACCTACCATAAGGGTAGGGCACTAGGTCCCGGAGGCATGCTTCTTCTGGTATGGGCGTGGGAACATATTGTGGTCATATTACTGATTAGGCACCGTGAGACTAGAGTAGCTTACGAGCCATTCTTATGCAGATACAAGCCACCCATTAGCTATGAGGCCACATATTTAGTCAGGTACTACTGACATAGACTGGATGAGACGGGGGACATATAGTGGGCACCCTATGCTGGGTGTGAGGCCAGGGGTCACGAGATCCCACAATAGGATGGATACGCAGAGGATAAGTTTTATAACTCATATTATATGAGGTTTGTACAAATCTACTACTAGTTGATTGGGAGGATGACATACATGATCTCCCGATATATGCCATCCAAGGTACGGAGATAGATGGGACAGATACAGGAGGTTGTTCCAGATGGGTTCCCACATCCATTGGTGACCCAAGAGGTGGGGAATATCTAGGGGATGGGAGTTAATCCCCGCATAGCATGAGCATCATTTATGAGGATGATCAAGGTCCCATGGATCAGAGCATGGGAGTCATTACAGGATGCAGGTGTAGTCCCAACATACGCTCAGTGGTGGGCTACTCATAGACTGATCAGATTGATAGTACCAGGGATTGTGCAGGAGGATGAGCGGCAGGGGGCCAAAGGAGATGGAGAGGTCTAGGATGAAGATGATGATGACAAGGATGGGGGAGGTGGAGGAGGGGCCGAAGGGAGGAGATTCAAGCCTAGGGTTGCAGCACCAAGGCAGAGAGGAAATGTGGAGTTACTAGCGGGGATACAGCCTCCCATAGTGTCGGGGGCTCAGGTATAGGGACAAGATCCATAGGGTCCACCAAGACAAGTACAGGGGCCATAGGGGCCACAAAGATAGGGATAGGGGCCATACGGGCCACCAAGACATGTATCACCAATGGGCTATGTAGCCCAAGATACTCATGATATAGTTATAGTAGAGTAGGACAGTCTGCAAACTGAGCTGGGTAGAGTACAGGGCTTGCTAGTGACATCTTGGGCGACTGAGGTGAGCATGCAAGTAGAGATTGAGAGGCTGTAGGGGGTTCTTGTGACTGCTCAGGCCATAGCGAGAAACTTATAGATAGAGCTTGCTAGGGTATAGGGGGAGCTGGCAGCAGAGACCGCTTGGGGGGATAATGCATAAAGAGCACTAGATATTTTATAGGCTCGGGTGGATAGTGGTGAGTTTGCCATTATTGAGGAGCATGGTAATCCTTCAGAGGAGCTGGTAGTGATGTCAGTACAGATAGCAGCTCTAACCGCAGAGTGAGACCTAGCACAGAGACGTGCAAAGGATTACAGAGTAGATCAAGATATATCTTGGTTGGCAGGCTGGGCTACAGGTCTGGGTCAGATGATCACAGACGCGATGGAAGCACAAAGAGAGGCTGGGCGGAGAGGATGAGAGGCCGCATACTATATGGGTCTCTATCATAGTGTAGTGCCAGAGGAGGTATGATAGCCTGCTTACTCAGAGAGAGCAAAGATAGAGAGCATAGGATGAGGCTCATAGGGATTGGTGGGGTTACCACCGCTCTGAGACAGTGGTGCATGACCATCACGGTCACCGTCATGATTTTTCTCAGACCAGTTTTGATACAATTTTTTGACATATTATGTATGATTTTGACACTTTGAGATATATACATGGACTTTGTGGACTATTTGAACCTTATAGACTTTATTTATGATGATATATGATGTGATATTTATGTAGGATGTATCGATGCATTATGATGTTATATTACATATGTTATATGATGTTTATGACTAATATGCAGGATGAGATGAATATATATGAATATGCTAACGTATTTATGATGCAAGGATAAGATGCAGATATATATAGATGTTAGATGTGATGTGTTAATGCTTATAGATGGATATATTTTGTCATGTATTGATGTAATGTGATGATGAATAAATGTAAATTCATATATGATTTGTGAAATGAATCTAAAATGAATGGATCCTAAAAAATGTTAAGGACTTAACAATGCAACTAAATGAATGAAAATAAAATGAAGTAGAAATGCAACTAAAATATGTAATGGAACTAAATTCAATAATGAATAATGCAACTAAATGTAACCTTAATGAGTAATGATTAATGAATGAAGTAATAATGCAATTAAGACATGTAATGGAACTATATGCAATAATGAATGAAGTAACTAAATGTAACCTTAATGGGTAATGATTAATGAATGAAACTTAATAATGCAACTAAGTGCAACCGTAATGAGCAATATAACTGTAATGATTAATTATTAAGGAATGAACTGAATGGATAAAAGTAACCTAATGAATGAATGTAAGATGAGACACATGAGGACACTATTTTTGTGTGTATCAAATAGGTCTAATAAAATCACTTAGGTGACTGGATAGGGGAAATAAATAGAAACCTTTGCCAAGAGAAAAATCAAAGTGCAATATGACCTAACTAAAAAGACTAACTACATGATGATAGTGGGATTGATACCATGTTAATGTTGGAGACCAAACCCTGGTTTGATATTGCAAAAGGAGTTATGCACCATGTGCTAGAAAACACAAGTGACATGGTTCCTTTGTGTGGACTAGACTCTCAGACAAATAGGTTGTTACGAACAAGAATGCGAGATATCAGATATGATGAGATCTATGAAATGTTACTCATGAGGAGATGCAGTACATCCAAATATTTTGAGGGATTTGAGATGCATGAATCCTGTCCCTAGTGAGGCATACATAGTCATAACCAAATATAAAAAAATAAATGCACTAACAAACTATGACAAGCAGATCATATCACAAATGACACATATTTCATTATATACTCACCATAACAAACCAAGATATAAAAGATCGAGGCTGTCGTGATAAAGACATAGTAAAACACATGATAAAATAACCAAAAAAGAATCCTGACCAAGTGGTCATTCAGTCCAAAAGTTCTTGCCATGAACAATTTTGATGTGACGATTGATAGAACAGCCTACACCGGAAGGATGCATCCTGATGGGCCAAAGATTTGATTAATAAAAAAGGGAATTCACTGACAATTGCTTGTGGATAGAACGATCATTTGGAAAGTCAATCTATCTACTGATTTATTGGAAATGTTTGTGATCACTGTGTCTAGAAAAAAGCTCAGTGTTGATATGGTAAGCTCAGTCGTGCGGGAATTTTTATTACGGATGTGGAATATGGTCAAGGAACTACCTGCATAGATATGGATAGTGACATTTATTATGGAAGACGATTTAGGCTGCTTGGAAAAAAATGTGGGAACAGATGGTGGATCTGACTACACATGGTGCCTAAAATAGGTTTTCACCATGGTACTTATCCATTGCGCCAACGAAGTGGTTTTCACAGATGGATGAATTTATTTCTCTTTCTCTTTTGCTTTTTTTTTATATTCTTTTCAAGCTTTTGTATTTTTTATTGCTTTTTTTTCTTTTTTGATTTTTTTTCTTTTCGGATTTCTTTTTTGAATATTTTTTGATTTTCTTCTTTTCTGATTTTCTTTTTTGAATATTTTTGGATTTTCTGCTTTTCTGATTTTTTGGATTTTTGAAGATTTCTACTGTACAACGGACTACTGACGGATTAAGCATCAAAGCGCTTGATATGTACAATATTTATAGGATCAAGGAGAGGATCTCCCTCTGGTGATGCAATCTGATAAGCACCAAAACCATATTATGCTGTGACAATGAAGGGACCCAACCAATTAGGCTCAAACTTTCCTTTCTTTTCACGGTTCTGGAGGTTCTTCATATTGTGTTGCAGGACAAGATCACCAACCTCAAACTGACGAGTCTTGATCCTTTTGTTGAACTGAAGGCGAAGGTGATTTTGATACACATGGAGGTGGTATAGGGCATTGAGGCATCTCTCATCGAGGATTTCCAGCTCTTGCAAGTGGGAAACCCTATATTCTTCTTCAGACAATAGATTCTTGAGAGAAATTCTAAGGGAAGGGAGCTCAATTTCAATGGGTAGAATAGCCTCAGTACCATAAACAAGGGAAAAGGGAGTGGCTCCTGTGGGGGTTTGAATGGAGGTGCGGTAAGCCCAAAGGGTAGGTTTGAGGTGAAGGTGCCAATCACGGCCAACTTTATCGACCGTTTTATTGAGGATTCTGAGGATGGTTTTATTCGTAGCCTCAACTTGATCATTGCTTTGTAGAAAGTACTTGGAAGAGGTATGGTGGGTAATGCTGAATTTCCTACATAGCTTTGTGACATCCTTGTTCTTGAAAGGTCCTCAATTATCAACAACAATGTCTTGAGGAATGCCATAGCGACAGATAAGATATTTCAAAATAAACTTCAAAATCTATTTTCCAGTAGTGTAGGTGAGAGGAATAGCTTCGACCCACTTGGTAAAGTACTCTATAGCAGCAAGGATGTATTTATAGCCATTGGAAGAATTAGGGAAAATCTGGCCAACGAAGTCGAGACCCCAGCATGAAAAAGGCCAAGGGGTGATGGTGGGCTGGAGTGATTGGGAGGGAGCATGTATCAAATCTCTGTGCTACTGACAAGGCACACACTTCTTCACATAGTTGTAGGCATATTGCTCCATAATAGGCCAGTAATATCTAGTGCATAAAAAATTCTTGACCAAAGTAAGTCCACTAGAGTCAGCCTCATAAATTCCTTGATGTACCTCTCCAATGACGTTTGTGCTTCATCAAAATTCAGACACCTTAAAAGAGTTCCATCGAAATGCTTTTGGAAAAGGGTATCAGCAAGGATTGTGTATCAAGAAGTGCAGTGAATGAAATTTTTACGTTAGTTGGGGGTTAAATTAAGTGGGGTATGTCTATCGTGAAGGTAGGAATATACTTCTTGGTACCATGGGGAATTGGGATCAGCAATTTCACACACCATTTTGGAATTTGGTTTGTCATAGGAAGGGACCGTAAGATTCTCAACAAGAAACTCACACCGTGCGCTATGTTTGGGCATAGTGATCAAGGACACAATTGTTTCCATGGTGTCTACTGCTTTGTTATTCATGCGATGGATCTGTTGGAAGATTAGCTTAGTGAAATGTGTTTTGAGATCTTTAATTATACGGCGGTAGGGAAGCAACTTGCCACCTTTTGTTTGATATTCATCCATAACTTGTTTGATAACCAATTGTGAATCACTAAGGACCAATAAAGTGAGAATCTTCCATTGTATGGCCTGTTGGAGTCCAAGTACAAGGGCTTCATATTATGCAATGTTGTTGGTACAAGGAAACTGTAATTTGTAAGATTTAGGGATGAGATCCCCTTTTGGTGTAACAAACAAGATTCATGCCCTCGATCCTTTTTGAGTGAAGGATCTGTCAAAATAAAGCTTCCATGGTGGACTCAGGGCAAGATTAAGGACTGAGTCATCTGGAAAATCCATGATCAAAGGATGTTGACCATCAATAGGTGCTTCAGCTAACTGATCTCCAATTACTTGTCCTTTGATAAATTTTTGATCCACATAAATAATGTCAAACTCACTAAGAATCATGACCCATTTTGTTGTACGACCCGTAAGAGAAGCACGTGCCATGAGATATTTGAGGGGGTCAATTTTGGTAGCAAGATGAATCTTATGATTAAGAATATAATGTCATAGTTTCTGTGTACAGAAAACAATAGCCAAACATGCCTTCTCAATTAGGGAATAATTCAACTCATAGCCAATAAGAGTCCTGCTGAGATAGTAAATTGCTCGCTCTTTGCCGGTATCATCTAATTGTGCCAAGAGGGCTCCCAATGTGACCTTTGTAGCAAATATGTATAAAATCAAAGGATGACCAAAAACAGGTGGTACCAACATGGGTGGATTATCTAGATAGCCTTTCAGTTTCTCAAATGCATTTTGACATAAGCAATCCCACTGAAACTTGATATTCTTGCGTAAGAGATGAGAGAATGGATGCACCTTATCTGCTAGTTGTGACATGAATATTTTGATAGATTTCATTTTTCCTTGTAAATTGCATAATTGTTTCAATGTTTTGGGTGGTGGCATCTCTAGGATCACTTTCACTTTCTTTGGATCAACTTCTATTCCACGCCGTGACACAATGTATCCCAGCAGTTTACCAGATTGTACTCCAAAAAAACACTTCTTAGGATTCAACCTAAGATTATATTTCTCCAATCACTCAAAGATGGTAGTAAGAATAGGATTATGGGATTCCCTTGTTTTTGATTTTCCTAAAAGATCATCCACATAATCTTCCATGATGGCATGCAAAAGGTCATGAAAGATGGTAGTCATGGAGCATCGATAAGTAGCTCCAGCATTTTTAAGGCCAAAAAGCATCACCTGATAATAGAAGCTGCCCCAAGGTGTTGTGAATGCAATTTTGTGCTAGTCTTCTAGTGCTATCCTAATCTGATTATAACCTGAGAAGCCATCCATAAGTGACAACATTTCATATCCTACCGTCAAATCCACTATAATGTCAATATTTGGGAGTGGAAAATCATCCTTGGGACATGCAAGGTTTAGATCTCTGAAATCAGTGCAAATGTGAATACCCCCAAGAGGCTTACCTACTGGTACAATATTAGAAACTCATTTAGGATAATCAATTGGTCTTATTACTTCAGCGTCCAGCATCTTCTAAAGCTCTACTTTGACTACCAATGCGACTTGCAGATGCATCTTGAAAAGTTTCTTCTTAACAAGTTTTACACTTGGATCTATAGCAAGATGATGCATGATAAGATCTGTATCTAGCCTGTGCATGTCTTTGTAAGTCCAGGAAAAGTTGATTTTGTGTTTATGCAAGAATGTTGTCATGTCTTTCTTTTCCTGATCACTGAGAGAAACTGCAATGTAGGTGATGTGTTGATCTTCTTCTATGCCTAGGTTGATTGGAATAATATCTTCGATGATCATAGAGGAAAATTTTGGTTCTGAAGATGTAAACGGAAAGTTAGCCTTTCCCTCCTCTAGCACCTCAGAAAGGTTTTCACTAGAGGAAGTGGCCTTTAATTTATCTTTTTCTTCATCAAAAGGTACCTGTGAGAGGTTTTGACCAGAGGATGTATTTTCATTTCATTTTTTTTTCTTTTTCATTTTTGCGACTGAGAGAGTTGACTTGGCTATCAAAGTAGGCTTGTTTTCTGTATTGGATCTGAAGTTTGTACTCTCGGAGATTATTAAGTCCAAAGAGGGTTAAAACTCCCTCATCTGAATCACAAATGTCCAAACCTGGTGGTGAGTCTTGCTGATCCCAATAAATTAATTTAGGGTTTGTGAGGGGTAGGTGAGGGGACAAAAGGTCAGCTTGGGTGATAGTTGAGACATGATGGTTTTCATTTAGGTCATCTTCAATATAGTGGAAAGGAATTTTGAAGAACTCTTCCTCAGTATCTGAATCTGAGGCAGCTAGACAATAATCCTTAGCGAAGTTATTCTTGGTCTCTACAGAACCCAATATGTGTCCTTTAGGATAGCCATTGGCTGTTATGATCTTCTTCTTACCTGTTTCATTAGCTCCAAGGCTAGTACCATGATATCCCATGCTTTCAACAATGGGAGTAACCTTAGGATACTTTCCTTTGGGGAAAATTATAGGTGGTTCTTCTTCATCACTATAGAGCTAATCAAGGACATTGTATTCCATGTGTTCATCTGATAGGGACCCCTAATATTCAAAAATAGTTGATTTGAGGTGCATAAGCTCTTTATCTTTAGAGGGGGGTATTGGTAATGGTCTTCCATAGGACTTTGGAGACAAAGGGAGTTGCTCAATACATAGAGCACTTTCAAATTTATACTATCCCATGCCTTGATCTGTAAAAGTGGCCTTTGCTTCAGATGAGGAGGGTTTGTCTTCAATGAACTTGTCTTCAATAAATTTTTCCTTTCCTTTGGATTTCTCAGCTGGTGTTTCTGATGTATTTTTTGGAACTAATGGAGTGTTTGAAATGGGGGTTTCTTGATTGAAGTTTCGGACAAACTCATTCAACGGACAATAGTTAGATTGTTTGCCTTCCAATCTCTTGCAGTATTGAAAGGGCTCAAGATATCCAGGAATTGTGATTTCTCTACCATGATGTGGGAACTTTAGACATTGATGATAAGTAGAGGGTACACCTTTGATAGCATGTATCTATGGTCGTCCAAGCAAGATATTATAAGGTATATCTAGATCCAGTACATGGCAAATAGTTTCAATCAGGGCCGGGTCTACTTGTAAGGGTAGTGTGATCAAACCCTTGCTTTCTCATTCTCGATCATCATAGGGCTTTATTGTAATTCATTTGTCTGCATCAATGAGGTCCTCAGAAAGACCAATATTATGAATCATTTTCAATGTGCACAAATTCAAGCCAGATTGACCATCGATGAGGACTCATTTTATTCTTGTGGAGAAGATTTTTCCTTCTATATGGAGGGACTTATTATGATGAGGGTCAGGACCACCAAAGTCCTTATTAGTGAAGATGAGATGTTCTTGCGTGGCTAGGTTCCCTATCATAGCTTTGAATTGTGCAGCATTGATGTTCTCAGGGACACAAGATTCATTTAGAGCTTTATCAAGGATTTCTCTATGAATTGGCAAAGTTGTTAGGAGCTCAAGAATGGATATTTGTGTAGGCATCTTCCCTAACTAAGACAATAGGTCATAGCGTGAGGCAGGCCAAGCAGTGATGGATGGTGCAGTTGGTGGATTTGGAGATGTAGAAGGTTTATCAATAGCTTGGACAATGACTTTGGGTCTATGTGTAGTAGTATTACAATCAACAAGTTTGAGGATTATGGTATTAACATGCATGTTAGATTCTTCAATGCATCCACAAAGAGAGTCAAACCCAAAGATACCATTTTCACTTAAACTCCCACATGTTCGATCATGGCCTGTAATAGTATTGCTAGAATAGTCATATGAGATTGCGTTTGATGCATTGTTTTGATTGTGAGATGGTAAGGGCTAATTGTAGACCTTGAGTTTCGTATTAGATGAGAATGAATTCTGACCTTCAACTTCAATTTTCCCATCCTCAATGAGATCTTGCACAAATTGTCTAAGGGGATTCATGCATTTCTTGGTATCATGCCCCTTGATGTGATGATAATCACAATGCTCATTATCTCTATACCAAATAGGTTTAGGTTGATTCTCATCAAAAGGTTGAGTATTTGGGTAGACTATCATTCCTTGATCCACAAGTTGTTTGAAGATCACATCTAGAGGTTCTACCAAAGCTATGAATTGTCGCCATTGTCGATTGTCATTATTATTGTTGCTATTTTTATTGTAATTGTTGTGAGGAAATAAGAATGATTGATTGCGTGGTTGTTGATTATTGTTCTGATTATTCTGATTTTTCTAATTCTGATTCTGATTTTTATTGTTGTTACGATTTTGATTTTTTTTTTGATGAATAGTGCCTTTCCATTAATAAATTTCAAAGTTACATATTCACAAAAAGGGGGCCGGGGGATATAAAAAATCACCCCGCAGAGTCACTCGGCCAAAGCCGGATATAAGAATGATTGATTGCGTGGTTGTTGATTATTGTTCTGATTATTCTGATTGTTCTAATTCTGATTCTGATTTTTATTGTTGTTACAATTTTGATTTTGATTCTGATTGTTATTGCAATTGTTTTGATTGTTATTGTTGGATGCTTGAACATTTTGAACATGCTTGGCATCAGCCACTCCATCATTGAAAACTCCTTTGTTTTTACTCCAAAATTTTGGTTTATCATTGTTGGAGGGAGTATAATGTTTTATGCTACCTCTTTGCAAAAGGCCATCTTCAATGTCTTTTCCTTTCTTGACAAGGGATTCAAAGGTGTCAGGTGAATCCATTTTCATTTGGAAAGACATCTCAGAGATTAAATTCTTTGTGAAGATGTCAATTAAGTGACTATCAAGTATTTTCCATGGCATGTGATTTGTTATATGTCTCCATCATTGTAAGAAACTAGTGAAGGTTTCTTCATTCTTTTTTTTAGTATTGCACAAATCGCTGAGTGTTGCTTGATGCTCAATGTTATATGAGTATTTCCCAAAAAACTTGTCTGGAAGATCAGAGAAAGTAGAAATTGACCCATAAGGGAGGGCCATGAACCATTCTAAGGCCATGCCTCCAAGACTCCTAGTGAAGAGTCTTTTTAGGTAATTCTCATTATAAATGACCTCTTAACACGCAATGTAAAACTCTTTGAGATGTTGTAGAGGGCATGTTTCACCTTTATATTTCTCAAATTTAGGCATCTCAAAGTTTAGTGGGAATAATTGCATTGCGATAGACTTTTCAAATGGATAGGGACAAATATCTTCAAAAGAAAACTCCTTCTTGCCCCCATTCTGTAAGCCTTGTACAATGCTTCTAAGCTCATTGAACTGCTAGGTGAAGTCTAGAGTATTCTGTGTGAGAAACAGGGGTACATAACCTCCTCCTCCTCCAAACTGTGCAACTAAAAACCCCATGGAAGTCATACCAATAGTAGGAGGAGGTATATATTGATAGGCTCGAGATGTGTCAGTTGCAGATGTTTTCATCCCTATTGTTTGAAACAGGGATGATGTATACAAGGGCATAGAAACCTACCCTATGTTGTTGAAATTAGCACTTTCTCCTTGAGTCATCATTGTTTGAGTTCTATTGTGAGTAGTATTGTTTGGCAAAGCCCTTAGGATTTGTTGAATTTGTTCCGGCATCAATTGAGGTAATGATGGAGTTGTTAATACAGGTGTGGATATAGGTATTGATGTGGGAGGTTCACTAATAGCCCCTTTATCGGTATCACATGATGATGTATCATTTGAAGTAGAAGCCATGGCTGTAGTAGTGGAAACGGTGACTTTGGTGATGTTTTGAGTAAGGAGTGTATCATCAAAATTAGCGGGTACTGTGACACCATTTCAAATAATATTCAAGAATATTTCACCACTATTTTGCATAATGGATTTCTCAACCATTTCCATGTTATAAGGATCGCTAAGGAAGTCATTCACTTGGGTAGGTCATTCCTCTTGTTCTACTAACTCAGTTTCTTCATGAATTTCCTTAGCTTGTACTTTAGGACCTTGAAAGTATTGAGTTCCAAAAGGGTTCACTTCATAGGTAGTGGTGTTGAGTGTTCCATGCCTCATTTTTCTAGCTTGGGATCGAGTAACAACCATACAATGGTGGATTTAGAAGAATGGAAGAAAAAAGGGGTAGGAAATGAAATAGAGCAAAGGTCTTGATTCTGGATTTGACTGGATTTGATTGGATTTGATTGGATTTGATGTTTGATTAAAGATTGATTAATTGAGGATTGATTGATTGATTTAAAGGATTTTGGAACAAAGCCTAAGCATGGAAAAACCTTATGATGATACAAACACAAAAGGATTTAAATTAACACATGTTTTACTTGAAAATGGACTTGTGATCTCAAGAAAAATGGGACATCACTAAGGGATTTAAATTACTTGAGACAGAATGATGGTTTGCAAGTAATGTTGTGTTTGTTTGAGGATGAAGGTTTGTAATACTTTGATTAAGGTCTTTCATCCTAAAGGATTGATTTGATTTGATGATTTGATCTAATGCTCCACGAAAAGAAAGGATGATGATGGAAGAATGATCCAAGAGAAAGAGGCTATCTAATCGTATCGTTCAATGGAAAAAAAAGCATTGTTGATGGAATACTTGGCCATGAAATTGCAAACTTTGTTGTTGTAGATGATCTTATCAATTTTCTCACGATGTTCAATCTCTTGTTTGATAGATTTTGCAATATGTTGGTATTCCCTAGATTTACAAGTGGTTTCCTTCTGCTCTTGATACATTGGAGGTGTTGGAAGCTTAACCTTATTATGTTTCTTGAAATTGGTCATGTCATGTAAAAAATTTGATTTTGGCTGAATGACTAAATGATTCTGGGGTCCTATAAAAGGTCAAATTTTGAATGTTTCAGCAAATTTGGAAGCTCACTATTTTCAAGTGGAGATGACAATCTCAGACGCAGCCGATGATATTCACAGATGACAATCTGCGCAAATGGTAATCTGCACAGACGGCGAATCCAGAACAGAGATGGCCGACTGTGGCTAAGGCAACGTGTTGAAATTCTAGGAAAATTTTTGATCTTCAGTATGATTTTGGGTAAATTTGTTCGATGGAAAGAACTGATTTTAGCACATTCAAACTAGGAAAATGACAGACACATGTCTCAAAACAATCCAACAAGGGACAAAGAAAACTTGAGGGATACCAAAAAATGTGACATTAGGAAACCTTGATTTCAAATTGTAGGATCTTGTTTGTGTATGTTTAAGTGACTCTTTCAAGCCACTTATGTTTTTACTTTGTCTAGCACAATGAAGATAGTTCAAATAGTAGCTACCTTAGAAAATTGGCTTCACATGAAATATTATAGGCCCATTTCTTGGTAGTCCTTCAGCTCACACAACAATGTCACCCTCGAAAAGGCGCCTGTGTTTTTGCATTTTTGTAGGTTTTGTTGCCATGCTACAAAGATCTCTTTCGCAACACAATACCCTGGGACACGTATGATGGGAATCTTGGGGGGAGAATCTTCCCTCCCCTTGCACTATACTAAGTCATCGTTCAGAGGTGAATCGGGTAGGCTACTAAATTATAGTTGCTAGCGAGGTTTCGTGGCGTCCCCTCAATCAGTTTGTACGGTGTGAGACACTTAAGTCTCTAGTTGAGGATATTCACTCAGTACAAACTACCAATGAACATGACCTACTTTAGTTTGAAGGGATAAAGAGGACCTTTGGGTCGCACTTTATTTCTATACCAACCAAAGGGATTACCGGTTTGAGGTCATCCTCTAAAGGGGAAGCGCACCCTCTAGACAAGCCTCTCTAGAAGCTTGATTAAGCTAAGCTTTCTCTTCACCCAAGTTCCATGAAGGTGAGGGGAGAGGATATGGCTATAACTTAATCATAGCATCGCTTATATTTTAAACAGATTTAATCTAAATGACAAAATAGCTCGAAAGAAGTGTTGAAAAACACTTCTTCAAACACACCAAGAAGTGTTCATTCCAAATTGAACCTATTTAAAAGAAAATAAGTGTTTTCTACCTAAGAAAAAGACACAGTAGTATGGTTAATCATTCATGTTTAATTTATTTCCCACACAACAAAAAGAAAGCTTGTAAAAGATGTGTTAATTTGCCTTATGTCATTCAAGATTGGTTAAAATTCATTCCCTTAACATTCAAGATTGAGTGAGGTAAATTTTAAACAACATACATTCCAAGACAAGTGTTTAGTCATACAAGTTCATTTAAGAATCTGTTAAAGAACCATCAAGGAACCTACATGAAATCTGTTAGTAGTCTTGAAGTCTCAGATATTAAATGTTGCAGAAAATAATTAAACTCAAGAAAAGGTGTAGACGACCAAGTATCTAAGACGGTGATCTACGCAGATGGCAATCTACATAAATGGTGAAACACCTACACAGATGACCAAATACACACAGTCAAATTATGTTAAAAAATAGACTTATTCAGACTTAAAAAATAAGATTTTTATCAAATCAGACAACATTTAACTCTTAAAAATTGCATTACTATCAAAAACCCGAGAGTTAAAATGCTAAAAACTTGATAAAAAAATAGTTTAAACTACTCTTATGAGTCTGTTTCTGAATAGGCAGAGACAATGAGTTATATACGTAGATGGCTGAGAATTGCAGACGGCTGGAAAGTGCAGACGGTAATCTGTGGAAATGGTGACTCCAGAGTGGAGACAAGTCTGCATAAAATTTTCTAGAATTGCAGAAAATCTACAAAAAATGTTAGAAAATAAGGGACGTGGGTCCCACCGGGCGTGCCAAAATGTATGTGTTGAAATCCTACCTATTGGGAACACGCTCAGACATGAAAACGTTAGAGATATAAATAATTTAACTATACTAACATGTCTAAAAGCATACTATAAAAACAACAATGGATTCCATCACAACCTCTGATGAGCTAAACAAGGGCACCCGATGCCTTGTTGATTTTCTCTTAGAGAAGGTTTGTGGGTGTGCTCTCCCAACACAATATTTAAAATCCCACTAGATTCTAGATGCATATAATGGATTGAAGCTATAATGAAACTAATGGGTGTGATAAAGAGCTCAAGAACAAGTATGAGAAACTTGTCTCAAGCCTTCACCAATGAAGATGAGAATACAATAACTAAACTAATATGAAGATGCAAGAACAAAGAAACTAAGATTCATTCCATGATTACCTAAGATGTGATATCTAGATTCCAAATGAAACAAGCATGAACTAAGACTAATATTGCTATGAAAATACTAAATTGCTCTAGAACTAAATTAGCATGATAACAATGTATACAATGTAGATGATTTGCTCTTGACAATGGCCTCTATTTATAAATTTTTTGGAGGAGAAAGAGGGCTTGGATGAGGTGGAGCTCATGTGGCATCCACATAGGTACCACATGAGGGACACATAAGTCATGCAAGAGGCCCACTTTGCTCACACATGTGTGAGAAACTTTGGATGTGATGGGTCAAAGTGTATTTAAAGTACACATGTGAAGGATCTTGTAAGAGGTGTAAGAGATTTGGGCCAATGAAACACTCTTAGAAAGTGTAAGAAGGTGTCATCATGGGTGTAAGAAACCTTGTTGGCACCAAATAAGGATTATTTGGAAAAATGAAATTTTTGGAAATTTGCTCACACATGTGTGAGCGGATAATTAGGACTAATTGGTGTAGGAATCAAGAAATTAGTCTAATTAACCTTAGTTAATTAGTGAATAGGTTTATTTGGTGAGAGTGATGTGAGGTAGGGTAGGATCTAGGTTCAAATTAGCTTAATC
>MU226461.1:3427631-3440883 GCA_018584345.1 Thuja plicata
GCTTCAAATAGTCATTGATTTTGTCAAACATCTTCTTTCCAATAGTGAAATCAAAACCCATCCATAATCTGGGGACGAAAGTTCCCTTCTTATGCCCATCCAAAAATTCTTTGTCTACCCATGTAATATGACAAACAAATTGTAAAAAGGCAATCCTGGGAGGAACAAATTTTGGAAGAATATGAGGAGGCTGAGTGCAGCCATATACTCTGATAATTGTTACAGAATCAAAGAAAAAGAAGTCAGCCAAGTTGTGGGAGATTGGCCAATTGGTAACATACTCCCATGGTCTCAAAATTTTTCTAATTTCAAGTTGTAATCTATGCCTATCTTCTCCCAACAAATCAAAAATATGATCAACAATCCAATTACAGAAACATACAAATGAAGAATTCACAGATCCACTATCCCCCACTAATGTCCATCTTTGGACTGGCTCTTCCACACCATGATCTGAACTAAATAGCTGAAGTTCCTTATCCATTGATGCTCTGTTGTAGTAAAGAATCATATACATCAGGTGAGAGTAATGTTTGAAAGTGGGCTTAGGGTTATCTGATTGTATTTCTACCAATCCAGCATGGATAACCTCTACAATATAGCCAAGATAATCATAATCAGTATTGACTTCAGGGTGTTGGATATTCATAGCTATCATAAGTATTTCCTCAGATATTGTAGAATCTCCATCAAGGCCTAGGACCCTACTTACACCATAAGCAGTGCACTTTACATAGTGGTGAAACACAAACAGGTCAAAAGGTGGCTTGAAATTATCTGGAATCTTCACCAATTTCCTATCTACTCTGGGCATGAACTTAGGAATCTCATATTTCTTAATCAAATGCTCTCTTTTCGCATAGTCAGCTTTGATTTTCTTTAGGTCAATATCTATGCATAATGCACTAGTAACTCCAAATACCTCAGCTATTGACCTCCTATCTATGGAAACTAGGGTTTCTTTATTCTTTTTTCTAATTACCCTAGCCACTAGGCAATAGTTTTTTGCTAGTTCCCTAATGAGACCAATATCCACATATACATCAGGCACAATCAACTTGGCCATACTCAAATCCCATAAATTGCAAATTGGGACTGGTTTAACCCTATTTTTCTAGAAATAATGAAATAAAGAAATACCGGAGTAGTCTAGGGTTACTGGATTTCTACATTGAGACCATTTGTCGGTCCATTGCTCCCAATTCGCGCTGTTTGTGTTCAGAGTTCCAGGCAGCAATTCAACAAATTCCTCTGTGTATTTTTTGGGTACAAATTCCTTCTTCTTCCCAGACTCCTATGAGGTGGCGGGAACAATAGCTTAACTCATCTTGATTCTTTTGAATTCTATTGTATCAGACTCACAGCTTCAAACAAATAAGCTCCTTACTCTTCGCAGAAAACTCAGACTGCAGAAATGAGAGTTGTACCAAATCCAACTCAATCATTTACACTTATATCCATTTAAGGACTGTGTCTTGTCAACTTGAAAGCCGAATTTATGCACTTGAACTGTCATAGAGATTTCATTCTGTCATTAATGCTATGATGAACTTGTACTATTAGATCCTATGTGGAAGAGAGAGTGTACGATTATTCCCATCTGGCACTCGTCAGCCTCCAACTTGCCATCACTTTACACTTTATTTACTTTTAGAAATACCCTTGCGAGTGAGCGACACATCCCCATTACCTGACTGGTCGCATACTCGCCATCCATCCTTGCTCAACTTTTTATCTCCCGCGAGTGAGAGATGACCTAGCTCTTGACTCAATCTTAAGTCTATCACGTACTCGCTGTTTGTCATGCTTTGGATTTTCTTTTCATGCGAGTGAGCGATTCTTTTCTTTTGTTACTCATCACACTCTCGCGAATTCACCTTTTATTTTATCTGAATCTGGGTGACTGAGCGAGAATGTATCCTTTCTTTCATCTATTCCTTAATCGCACACTCGCAAGCTTTTAAAATGCACTTTTTTATTTGGGTGACTGAGCGATGATTTTCTCCCTCTGGCTCGTCACATGCCCGCGAGCTGATTTCCTTTTGTCTTCATTTACTGGGCGATTGAGCGACATTCATCTTTTATAACTCATACTCTATCCAATCGCTCACTCGTTGTCCTTTTATTTCTGCTATCATCTAATGAGCGAGTGAGCGATGCATTGTTCTTAGCTCAGTCACAAATTCGCGAGCCCAAAAACTTCATTTTATTATAGACCGCGAGTGCGTGAGTGTCTCACTTTTTCCCTTGTCGCCCACTCGCGAGCTCTTTTCTAATCATCTGCATTGACTAGCGAGTGCGCGACATCATTCTTTCTCTTCTCGTCGCATGCTCACGAGCTGACCTTTCATCACCTCAAAGCTTCAGCGACTGAGCGAGGCACTAAATGGGTTCTTAGTCACTCGGCCGTAGACTATCATGAAACGTGAAAAGTACTTGTGCGAGTGGGCGATGCAAATTTCATATCCTTGTTTTACATCTTCGTCGCGCACTCGCTCTGCAAAAAACAATATGAGTTAAACCTATGCGAGTAAGAGACATCTATAAGACATGACCTCATCGCGCACTCGCGCAACTCAAAACATTGATACAAAATCCTGAAGCGACTGTACGACTGCTTAAGTTTTAACAATACTCGCTCGGTCGCGGAGCTTGAAGTAGATAGAAAAATCTTTCAGCGACTGCGCGATAGACATAACTTTAACTCGTCGCTGACTCGCTGACCTTTGAGTTAACTTCAATAAGGCATCCGACTGTGTGATTAACCTTTAAAAACATAAGACCCACTCACTCGCAAACACATGGTAACTTAACATGGGCTCATCATGATTGCGCGATACACAATGTTTTTACTCGTCACCCGCTTGCAAACTTAGCACTTGACTTCCAAAAAGCATCGCAACTGTGCGATTTACAAATTTAAGACATGAACCCTCTCACTCGCACACAGACCAAAATTTGACACAAATAGCTCGTGATTGCGCGATTCTCTTCACTAACAACTCGTCGCTGACTCGCACAACTTAAAAACATTGCAAGAATACCGATGCGAGTAAGTGACTAAGATTAAAACATGACTTCAAAAAAGTGATTGACTTGTTTTGAGTGGTAAAACACAAGATTTGAAAATAGGAAAACCCGGGAAAAGGATAAGACCAAGTGATTCAAAAAAATTTCAACACAGTGCTAACAGGTTCTCCGCTAGTTGTGTCAACTGCAGCTTGGCAAGGTCATAGGTGTGATTCTTCTTAAGTATCTTCCATGCTTGGTCCACAGCTGTGCAGGTAACACTATCCAGTCGGCTTGACTAATAGAACTTATGTGCAAACACTCTCACTCCAAATTCAAGTTCTAAGTCTTCAATTGTAGAGATATTCATACCTCTGTTATTCCAGACAGCTCCTATGTTAGCTGCTATTTCTTCTTTACTTTGATCTCTCATCATTTGTTTTCCGCTGACAATAATATATCTAGTTACTCGATGAATAATGTATTTAGTGATCCTAACTGGTCCATTGTCCAACCACATATGCATATTATGAACTCATCTTAGAATAACCTTAATCCATTCATCTTTGAAGTCTAGCGGAAAATCTAGGGCACGAGTTAACCCTTTGTCAACTAAATGCTTGAATTCATCCTTTAGAACTCCACTATCGCACAACTTTTTGTAGGATTCCCTCTTCACTATCACCTAATTCACCAATCTTAACCATGTAACAAGATATAACATCACAGATCATAAGTACCTTTGGTGGAATAGATGAAAGGGCTCTGTTTAGATCACCTAAAATTGTGCTTTCAGGAATGGCTCAAAAGTGAGTAGGTGCACATGCATCACTTCTCACTAGCTTAATTTTCTTCAGCTCATCCTCCATACCTTTGACTGGTGCAAAAGAACTTGCATCCATAATCTCTAAAATTAGGGTTTGAAAATGAAGAATAGGGTACCTTGGCAAGTAGTACTTCACACTATTTACCTTAGGGCTACTGATGACATGCTAGCAAGATCTTCGATACAAACTTCCCTAAGATCAATTTTGCAACTTCTTCAATCACTCTGTGAATACTGAAAATCAAAAGGTAAAAATGAAGAACAAATGGTTTGTCCTTATATAGACTTGAAAGGTCAAGGTAGGTAAGAAATAAATGTTCTTCCCATTAGATTAGTGTGAGCCAGATGCCATTGGCTGACTAACGCAACTTGCATACCACTCAACTTACCATACTCGGCCATCACAAAACTTACTCTGCCAACCAACTCGGCACCTATAGTGCAGTTAACTCTTCTCGGTATTTTTCACAAACATGTCCTGGTGCATCTCAACATATGCAAATATGGACTTTGGCACGTTTACATATTAGGAACTAATGTAAGATTTGAAATTTAAATGTAGTTCCTTACATACCTCTATTTCTCAGTTAGAGATGGTGTGATCACCTGATCCATTGGATTGAGTGACCTCGGCTTCAGTAGTTTCACTACTACTCAACTATGTTTTCCTTACCCATTTCTAGTTCATCTGTGCTCTTATTTCCTCAACAGTAGGAGTAGGTACTCTTGTCCTACACTCTCTCTTAGTGTGACCAATATTCAAACAACTAAAGAAAACTAGGCTTCCATTCATCCAACTGTTAGATTTTTCTTGAAATGTGTCTTTAAGCAATCTTCAGGTGCATTTCCATATTCTTCACAGTAATGACAACTCTGCCTTGTGTTATAATCCCAATTGTAAGTGTTACCTTTCCTAGGTGCTTTTGTTTGTGTCTTAGATGTCCATTTCTATTTAGCAATGGATCTAAAATCTTGTGCTTTATGACCATATTTCTGACACTTGTAACAATAACCATGGAATCTTGGTTTGGGAGGTGCATCATTTTCTTAAGCCCAACATTCATGTCCTTTATGTCCAAACTTCTTGTAATTAAAATAGTAACCATTGAACTTAGGTTTAGGATTGGACTTACCTTTCTTGCTTAGGAAAATGTTTGCTATATGACCTAGTTTTTCACAGTGGTGGAAAATAGGTTTGTTGTTCTTTGTCTTTGCATTCCTCCTTTCACCATTCTTAGATGATTCGCCTTTCTCAGTAGATGTATTTGGTTCAGTGTGACCTAATCTAGAAGAATCATTTGGTCTTCTTGATGCTTCCATCAGATTCTCAAAGTGAGTCAAAGCTTCATTAGGTTTATTCAACCTTTCATTTAGTTCCTTCTCAGATCCCAAATCATCTTTCATTTGAATGTTCTCAGATCTCAGATTCATCATTTCCATATCTTTCCTACTAATCTCTTGATTCGCAAGTAGCAGTTGATTTTGCATGTCAACCTAATTAATTGTCATCATTTGCACATCATGTGTCCTTTCATCAAGTTTGAAAATTATCACTCTTTTATCTTCTTCTGCCATTGCTTTGTCATCTTCAGCTTTCTTATTTTGTTTCACCACTTCACATAGTCTTACTGTCTGCATTTCTTGTTCTCTTTCCAAGTTCCTGACTTCTTCACATAGTATATTGTTCTTTTCTAGTAGATTTGCAATTGCTGCATCGCTTTTAGTAGAATCTCCATTCTGAAATAGATTTGCAGTGTCATCTTCATGATAATGAGTATAATTCATTTGTTTGGCCAAATCTCTCCTAGCTTTCAATGATTTCTTCAATTCATGTCTTGCTATCTCAAGCTGATGTAATGCTAGCCGAATCTCAATCTTCTGATTCTCAATGACTTTACCCAACTTGTAAACCTCCATCTCAAGATCTGTACTCACAAGATTATTAAAATATTTTATAGGAGAATAGTGCTCTGATACCAATTGTTGGAAGTACAATATTGCAAAAGCATGATACTAGGGGGGGGGGTGAATTAGATCTTAAAGCTTAATCACTTAAAACAATTGGTCCATATTCATACATGTATGAATTTAACCTAACATCAGATAGAATTGACAAAATGAAATGTATAACCCATAACAAAGAATTTTGGTAACCCAGAAACCCAAATAGGTAAAACTGGGGAGGGGATGACACCCACAAAATCTTCACTACTACAGCAATAAAGTGTGCCTGTTAGGGCTACAAGAGTTTGATTACAAAATGCAATCTACTTGGTTAAAGGTTTGTTTGGTTAAGAACTAAATATCATTACAATCTACCTTGTGAAAGGATTTAAACTTACAATAAAGTAAGCACTCGGTTAAGAGATTTAAAGTAGGTCTGTTAGAACCACTCTGTTATGATATTTCACTTGATACACCTATTAGAATGTTTCAAGTAGTGATCCTTTGTTATGCACTCAGTTTTTGATGATGAATCTTCTCTTTCCAATACCTTTTGTGATCTCACAATCTGATATGTCTTTACTATGCTATTCACTGCTTTGTCATTCTTCTTGATCTAGGATTATTCTCAAAATAACTCACTGTTCATCTCTCATGAACATACAACCCTTCTCTTTGTGTATCTCTGTCTTTCCAATAATAGGGTTAGAAGCAATCTTATATGTCTTTACAGATCTATTGGAGAGATCTAGATCAACGATCAAGATCTAATATTTATGCCTCCAAGGCATTCTAATTTTCTAATTGGCTCCATGGCATGCATAGGATAAAATAATTAAATGCATAAATAACTCTATAGATAAATATTAAATGCGTACATATGTTGGCCTAAAGCTCATACAAGTCAGCCTAAACATTTTACCTCAGAGTTTGAATCAATCCTGACATGTATACAAAAATTGTTCTCCTCAGCACTTAATATCTCTGTCGCTCGACACTTAAATATTCTACTCGGCTCGGCATGATGTAACTCGAAAACTTGTATTCCTATTTGAAAATGTTGCTCAGCCTTGAATAGTTTTATCTCGGCCATAGTGATAGCCAACTAAAACTGCGTAAGTAAATGACTAAGTGTAGGTCACTAATCATCAAAAAAACTTAGGGATTAACATAATCAACTTTTTAAATTTGCCCATAAATAATCCAATAGTTATCTCCTCTTCAACATCTTCCGACATTTTGGATTATTTCCCAAATTTTGTTTCATTATTTACATATTTGTAACTCTTGTAATTCACCATCTTTGTTACATCAATGTTTTCATTTTTCAAAGGAAAAAAGAGCCAAATCAGCACATGTTTCACATATTCCTTTTATGCAATTTATTTAACCAGGTGCATCATCTCTTTTTTCACATAAAATGGATGAGATGAACTCATTTTGTCTAGTAGGAGGAGCATTTTAATAACCATAAGTATCTTCTACAAAATTTCAAAAAGCCTGATAGTGGAGATCAAGTTCAATATGATAATGAAAACAACGAGTTTCAAACAATGTCTCCCAAACAATATATTAGGATTTGAACTACAAAACGATACATACATTTCATGTTGTGTTGTGTCCAACTAATGTTTTGTATGAAGTTTAATTGATTAGCTACAATTATATGTTTGATAACATCTCTACTATTTGATGAAGAATGAGTATTATCATTCCAAATTTTTGTAATCAATTTCTTGACTCCACCATCAATCTGGTGTAGGAGAACACCTAACTCAAACCCCTAGCTCCTTATTTCTAGCATGTACTAACTCTAGCCAAGTCAAGAGAGTTTGTGTGGACCTTAGAAGGTCATTTGTTTTTCCCTAAGATTGATATGACTAGGTCAATCCATGTCTAGATAGGTTGCTTAGTTGGTTTCCTTTAGTTTTTTGTGTGTGTGAGGTAGTTGGTAAGCCTCTGGAAATCCAACCAAGGAATCAGGAACCTTGGATAAAATTCTTAATATCACTGGCACTCGGCCTACATTGGTGCCTAGTAGCTCAGCCTACATTGCCTAGTAGCTTGGCCTACATTGCCTAGTAGCTCGACCTACACTACATAGCAGCTCGACCTACATTTGTGCCTAGCAGCTCGGCCAACACTAAAGCTCGGCTTGCTTTACTATTGCTCAGCAATATTCAGTTGTAACGGCCCGTGAAAAGTGGATCTTTTATTTTATGGATAGTATGGTTAGTGTAACTATTCCTAAAGGGATTCTTGTGAATGAGTAGACCATTAGGGTTGTTTCCTATGAGAGGATGGTTACTAATAACATCAAAAGTCTTCATTTTAGAGATCTAGAAGGCAGAGATTGTAGAAGAAGAGAAGCTACAAGAAAGTTATAGATTTGCAGATTACTGTATTGTTTTGTTTTGTTTCCACTAATGAGAAGTTGCAGTTTGTGTGTTTAGTAGATATCAAGTCTCTTTGTGGTTCCTTTTGCATGCAAGTAGATTAGTTACCTTATTTTTTGTTTTGCAAGTTATTAGTTCTTCACCCGTTCTAGGTTGTAAATAGTAATGGCCCCTTGAGATTCATGAATCCATGGTGAGAATCATGTGTTGGGATGGAAATTCAGAGGAGCCCTTGTACATAGTTTCCTTTTTGTTTTCTATAGGAGAAGCAACATCAAAGAGTCTGAAGATCTTACCCTAGGTGAGGTTGGAAATATTCTGGCTAGGGAAGAGAATGAAAGCATTTTTTAGAAAATGTTGAATAAGTGAGTAGAATGAATCTATTTGTGTAGGTTTAGCAAGAAGGAGATGAGAAGAATTTTTATGGGGACTGAGTCTTGAAGAGGAGGTAAAGTTGAGAGTGACTTACCTCAGTTTAGGGTTGTGAACACCCTAAGAGATCTAGGAGAAATATCTCAGAATAGATCCAAGTTGTTTCTGTAGCAGCAACAAGACTCATGTCCACATCAGATTGGTATCAGAGCCCTAAAATATTTGAGCGTGTGTTGTTTGGATGTTATCTACAGAAACGTCTCTCAACTCATTCAAGATGGTGACCAACGCGGAACTCACAAAATATGTGGAAGAACAAAAGGAGGAGAATAGACTCCTGAAGGAAGAGTTAGCCAAAATGGAAACTAAGTTGGAAGAAGTGCAACTTAGGACTACAGAAGTTAGTGAATGGATGAGAGAAGCTGATGGAAAGGGTAAATCAGTGGCAAAGGAAGACATTATTCTAGAGCTAGACCCTGTGCTTCAAGAAGAGCCATTCTTGAAAGCATTGAAGGCAATGAGTGGTAAGTCATGAGAAGGTGTGCCTCTATTTGGTGGCAAGATGGAACCATAATTAATCATGGAGTGGATAGAAGGTCTAGAAAATCACTTTGACTATGATAATGTGACCGAAGCTCAGAAAGTAAGAATAGCCAAGACAAGGTTGAGAAGAACTGCTCTCACTTGGTGGAAGTTTGTCCAAGATGAGAGGGAAAAAGAAGGAAAGAACCCCATAACCAGTTGGAAAGGTATGGTGCCCAAGATGAAGGAAACTTACCTTACTGATGATTATGAAGTGCAGTTGCACAAAAAGAGATAGAATCTAAGACAAAAATATTTAGAAGTCAGTTCCTACACCGAACAAACTCCACAAACTATGCTTGAGGTCGCATGTGATGGAAGAAGAAATCTCGAAATTTGCTAGGTACTTGAATGGAATCAAGTGGAGTATCCAAGAGGAAATTAGTCTCTTAAACCCCAAGATTGTACACCAGTGTTACTAGCTAGCCCTCAAGGTGGAGGAAAAATTCAAGAAGAAGCAAGATTCAAATAACAGAGGAAGAGGAAGAGACAATAGAGGTCATAGAGGAGGATATGGAGGAAGAAATCGGAGTGAGTCCAAGCTCACTGAGAATCAAGGAGAATCTAGTAACACAAGAGGTGGTTATAACCATGGAAGAGGAAGAACTAATAACCAAGGAAGAGGATCTTACTTCTCTTCAATGAAGTGTTACAACTATTAGCAATTTGGACATCCTGCATATCGATCTCCTAATAAAGGTTCTACTTCTCAAGGAGGTGGGAAAAGAGTTAACTATGTCCAAGAAGAATCAAGTTGCAGTAGCAAGCCATCTGAGGTACCATTAGAATCAGAAGAGGGTGAGAACCTTATGATAAGGAGGACCTTAATCAGAGAGCCAAGCAAAGAAGAACCAAGCCAATGGAGAGCACTCTTTAGAGTGAAGTGCAAGATTACAAGAAAGGTGTGTCGAGTCATTATTGATTCAGGCTCAACTGATAATATCATTAGTGAAGAGGCAGCCACCAAGTTAAATTTGAAAAGGATTCCACATGAAAACCCATACAAGGTTACATGGCTCAACAAAGGACAACATGTGTTTGTAGGAGAAAAAGCATGGGTAGAACTCACCATTGGAAAGTATGAAGACATAGTTCTATGTGACATTATTCCCATGGATGCATGCCACCTTCTACTTGGAAGGCCATGGCAATTTGATAGCCAAGCCATGCACGATGGAACCAAGAATGCATACTCATTCAAGAAAGATGGGGTGGCTTTCAAAATTCAGTCACTAATAGAAGAAGGAGAGGTGAAAACCTCAATTCCAAGTGTGCTCATGGGTTGTGAGAAGGAGTTCTTGAAGACTCTAGGAGAAGGAGAACGAGTTGGATTTACTTTAGTATTGAAGCGAAAAGATGAAGTTGTTGTCAAGAAATTAGAGATACCAAATGAGGTAAAAGAAATACTTAAAGAGTATAGGGATATTATGAATGATGACCAGCCCACTCCCCTACCTCCTAAGAGACTTGTTAGTCACAAGATTGACTTCCTTCTAGGAGCTACCTTACCCAAAAAATCTACCTATAAGATGACACCTCAACAAAATGAGGAAATAGCCAAGCAAATCAGAGGGTTATTAGACCAAGGCCTAATTAGAAAGAGCATAATCCCATGTGCAGTCCCTACTATTTTAGCACCTAAGAAAGGAGGAGTTTGGAGACTTTGTACTGATTCTAGAGCCATTAATAGAATCGCCATTAGGTATAGGTTCCCAATACCTAGAATTGAAGACCTAATGGACTGTTTGCAAAGTACTTCAGCAAGATTGATCTTAAGAGTGGCTACCACCAAATTAGGATTAATGAGGAAGATGAATGGAAGATAGCCTTCAAAACTATAGAAGGTTTGTATGAATGGCTTCTAATGCCATTTGGTTTGTCTAATGCTCCCTCAACTTTTATGAGGTTGATGAATGAGGTATTGGTAGAATGCATTGGTAAGTTTGTTGTTGTCTACCTAGATGAAATTTTAGTTTTTAGCAGAACTAAGGAGGAGCATATTAGGCATTTGAAATTTTTTTTCAAGAAATTGCATGATGAAAAGATACTGATCAATTTGGAGAAGTGTGACTTCATGAAGCAGGAATTTTTATATCTCAGCTTTGCTTTGTCACAGGGTAACCTCAAAATGGACCAAGAAAAGGTGGATGCCATTCTAAGTTGGCCTACTCTCAAGGCTACAATTGAGGTGAGAAGTTTCCATGGTTTAGCTGAGTATTACAAAAAGTTCATTAGACATTTCAGTGGGATTTGTGCACCCATGTTAGACACCATTAAAGGTGGGATGAAGACAAAGTTTCAATGGACACCACAAGCTAACAAAGGGTTTGAGACACTCAAGGAGAAGATAGCAACATTGCCTACTCTAGTTCTTCCAAGATTTGATAAGTTTTTTACAGTAGAATATGATGCAAGTAATGTGGCCATTGGACTGTCATAAGCAAAGAAGGAAGACCAGTAGCTTTCCATAGTGAGAAGCTAAATGATGCAAAGAAGAAGTACTCTTCTTATGACTTAGAGTTGTATGCTCTAGTCAAAGAAATAAAGAAGTGGAGGCACTAATTTATACCAAAGGAGTTCATAGTATGTATTCATAACCAATCTTTCAGCTTCCTTAACTCTCAAGACAAGCTTAGCAACAAACACATGAAGTGGGTGGAGTATCTACAAGCCTACACATTCAATATCAAGCATAAAAAGGGAGTGCAGAATAAGGTTGATGATGCATTGAGTAGAAGGATGCTCATAGTCCAAGAAGTTCAGCTACAAAGCATGGGTATTGATAGCTTCAAATACCTATATGCTAAAGATGAAGATTTTGCCCAAATCTACAAGGTATGCAAAGAGTTTAAAAACAACTTTCATGGTGAATTTTTTGAATATACTTTGCAGAATGATTTATTGTTTAAAGGAGGTCAACTGTGTGTTCCTAAAGGGTCTATGAGAGAGAATTTGATTCAGGAAAAACATAATGGAACACTTAGTGGTCATTTTGGAGTCGGTAAGACTCAAGAGCTAGTCACTAGGTTCTATTTTTGGCCTAGAATGAATAGAGATGTTAGACAGTATGTTGAGAGTTGTGTAGTGTTTCAAAAAGAAAAAGGGCACATCTTCTAATGCAGGTCTTTATCAGCCACTTCCAATCCCAACAAGACCATGGGAATGCATAAGCATGGATTTTGTAGTTGGTTTTCCAAGAACAAGGCAGAGATATGACAATATTATTCTTGTTGTGGAAAAATTTAGCAAGATGGCTCATTTATACCTTGCAAGAATATTCATGATGTTTGTAACATTGCTTAGTTGTTTTTCAGTGGAGTGGTGAGGATCCATGGACTCCCACTTAGTATTGTTTCCAATAGGGACACCAAACTCATGAGCCATTTTTGGAACACCTTATGGCAAAAGTTGGGCACTAACTTGTCTTTTGGATTTGCTTATCATCCCCAGACAGATGGCCAAATAGAGGTGGTTAATATAAGTCTTGGTAACTTGTTGAGATACCTCACAAAGGAGTATGGTCAAGCATGGGACCAACTCATTTAACAAACTGAATATGCATACAATGATATAGTAAACAAATTAATTGGTAAGAGTCCTTTTTAAATTATTTATGGCTTTCACCCAAGAGGGATTTTTGAGCTGAGAGAATTGAAGGAAGGAATGCATGGTAGTGGATATGCTAAGGAATTTTCTCATTCAATGAGGGAAGTACATGAAAGTGTGAGAAAGAACTTGATTGAGAATCTTGAAAATGTAAAGCAAAAGGTGGATGAAACAAAGAGGGATGTTCACTTTTAGATTGGAGACTTTGTGATGGTACACTTGAAAAAACATAAGCTACAAAAAGGTGTTCCTTACAAGATACAAATGAAGAGGCTAGGTCCATGTAAGATACTTGCAAAGTATGGAAACAATACATACAAGGTGGAGCTTCCTGAAGACATTGGGTTGTCACCAGTTTTAAACATTGCAGATTTGATAGCATACAAAGGACCAATTCAAGATGCTGATTAGAACCTTCAAGAGGTAATACAAGAGGTAAAAGATCTGAAATTAACCCCTACTCCATCTATGACAGCTGAAAAGATACTAGACTCAAGGGTCTACAAGAAGACTAGGA
>MU226461.1:3444837-3485597 GCA_018584345.1 Thuja plicata
TTGATATGAAGTGTGGAGCCTAAACCAGATGAGATTCTGATTGAGGATAGAACATATAGAGCTGCAATAGAATATTTGATCAGTGAGGATCAATTATTTAAAGCTAGAGTAGAGATCCAAATCAGAAAATATAGTTGCTTCTTAAAATAGGTCAATCCATTATTACTCTCTAACAATTGTAGCAATGATTCAATCTCTTTCCAGAGTAGACTTAACAGTCTTTTGTTAATCCTCTCACAAGGTGATATTTCTACATTGAAGTGTTTGAAGAACTCTTAGAAGGCCACTCCTTATAGGGTCATTAAATCCTCTAATAGGGTCACACCTAACAGTGTGTTATTGTAACCTTTAACAAGGTTGGCTGCTAACACGGCTCACTTCAAAAGAGTGAAAAACAATGACTAGTTTCAATTGGTGGTTTTTCCCATATTGGATTTCCATGTTAAATCTTGGTTTTATCTGTGTACATTTCATTTGCTTTATGGTTTATTTTTCTGTAATTAATCACAAAAGAATAATCATAGTTAATATCTTAATATTTTCTATGTTAACCAAATGATAGTAGAATATCCATGTTAACCGATCAACAATGATAATTTGTTTAAGACATCTAAGGGACTTGGATTTGTTTTTGTAGTAACTGATTCACCCCTCCCCTCTCAATTACTCAACTCATTTCCAACAATTGGTATCAGAGAATCTGGTGCTTACAGGGAAGGTTTCAAGGCCTAAGACAAAGACTAGAGATGTCTTAAAGAATGGAGATCCGCAAGATTAACAAGGACAACTTCAATGCATGGAAATATTTGACGAGGCTACATCTATCTACTATTGGAGATACTGGTTTGCAATTCATAGATCACATGTATGTGGAACCACTGAGACCTATGTCTGTGGAAAAGATGGCGGACATGAAGCATCACAACATAATGATGATTGATATTGCTTCTTCACTCATCTATTCTGAATTTGATGAAGTCAAGGACTTCCCTATTGCCTATGGTATGTGGAAGAAACTACATAATATCCATGGAGGAGATGACAATGTAAAGAGAGGCAAAGAAGAAAGTCTTAGAGGTCAGTTTGATCTGATGAAAATGAAAGAAGGAGAAGACATTACAAAGTACAGTGAAAGAATCAAGAAAAGTGTTAGTGCAATCAGAGTTGTCGAGGGAACAATAAAATAAAAATAAGTGGTCAATAAGGTATTGAGAGATTTACTTCCTATCTATGCAATTAGATTTTCATCTATTCAAGAGATGAGATGCAGTAATGATATAACTCTAGATGGATTGGTTGGAAGACTTACATCTTTTGAGTTAGACAACTTTAACAATTATTCTCCTAATCCTAGCAATCTTGAATCTGCATTCAAAGCTAAATTAAATCTTGGAAAGATGAAAGGAAACCAGATTGACAGTGATAGTGATGATGATTATGATGATGAAGATCTAGAAATCATTGAAGCATTACTTGCAAAGAGAGCTGTAAAAGGAAAAGGACAGTACAAAGGAAGAATACCATTGATTTTGTTTTCATGTGATGAGATTGGTCACATTGCTGCTAAGTGTCCAAACAAAGAAGACAAAGGTGAGAGAAATTTCAACAAGTAAAAAGGAGAGAAAGATTTAAAAAGATACAAGGAAAAAGGTAAGAAATGTTGTTATATTGCTAAAGATTCTCATAGTGATGAAGATGAAGATGAAATGGTTTACATTGCTATTAAGGATGATTTAGACAATGAAGATAATGAAAAGACTGCACTTTACTCTCATATTATTAATAATGACACTTGGATAATTGATATTGGTTGTTCTCACCACATGATTGGTGATAAAACCAAATTTGAACATCTTGAGAACTATGATGGTGGGAGTGCCAGTTTTGGGAATAATGAACCCTACTATGTAAAAGGTAAAGGTTGTATTTCTCTAACTGAAGGAATCAAATGTGATCATGCTTATTGGGTTAAAGGACTAAGGCATAATCTAGTAAGTGTGGCACAATTGATAAAATTGGTTTCAAGGTAGAATTCATGAATGGTAAGGCCAAGCTCCTAGATGGTAAGGGAAATTTAGTTGGAACTCGTAGGCAAACAAAAGGCAAACTATTTTATCTTGATCTCAATGAAAGTTCATGTTTTATTGCACAAGTAGAAGAAAGATGGTTATGGCATAAAAGGTTGTGTCATGTGAATTTTGATAACTTGATCAACATAAGCAAGAACAAAAGAGTAAGAGGTATTCCTATTTTGAAGAAACCTGAATTAGCAATATGCAAACAATGTCAAATTGGGAAGATGGGAAAAACTAGTTTCAAGAGAAAGAATTACAATACAAAAGAAGTCTTGGAATTAGTGCATACTAATTTTTGTGGACCAGTTGGGACAACAAGTTACATAGGTGAGAAGGATTTCATACTATTTGTTGATGAACATTCCAGAATGATGACTATTATGTTTCTCAATGGAAAATCAAAAGCTTTTTAGAAGTTCCAATGGTACCTTGCCAAAGTTGAAAAAGAAACATGAAATAAACTTAAATGCCTAAGATCTGACAGAGGAGGAGAATTCATTTCTAATGAGTTCAATGAATTATACAATGAAAGAGGAATCAAGAGACAAGTATCTTCCCCAGGTAAACCACAAAAAAATGGTATAGCAGAAAGAAGGAACATATCCATTATGAATTGTGGAAGAACCTTGATGATTGAAAATAATGTTGCTACCAAATACTGGAAGGAAGCCATCAACACTGTAATTCACACCTTCAATCGAGTTCAACTGAAGAAAGGTACTGAGAAGACACATTTTGAATTATGGTATGGCTATAAACCTAATGTTCGTCATTTCAAAGTTTTTGCAAGTAAATGTTACATCTTCAAGGAAGAAAGAAATGGAAAATTTGATGTAAAAGGTGATGAAGGTATATTCCTAGGATACTCTTGCAAAATCAAAGCATATAAATTTTTGAATCTTACTACTCATAAATTTAGAGAAAGTGTGCATGTAAAGATTGATGAGTTTGCAGAGAGAAATGAAGAACAAAGTAGAAAAGAGTCTGAGGACTACATGAACTTTGTGTATTTTGAACCTAATAATATGCCCAAGACACAAGCAATGGTGATTGGACAACAACCATGTCAACCTTTGAATTCATCAGCACAAATATTGTTCCAAGTTATGAAACAAGGGCTACTAAATGAAGAAACTGAGTCTCTGACTGAAGAAACTGACTCACAGACAAAGGGAACCGAGTCGCAGATAGAGGCACCCGAGTCACAGACAGAGGCACCCGAGTCTCAGACAGTGGAACTCGAGTATCAGACAAAAGAAAATAACATAATATTTGAGCATGGTGAACATAGTGGAGGAATCCTAGAATGAAAGAGGAAGGAACCTATACTTGCAAAGTATGTCAAAATGCATCATGTACCTAAGAAAATAATTGGAGATCAGAGAGCAGGTGTAATGACATTGAACAAAATCAAAGGTACATGTTTTCTTAGTGAAATTGAACCTAGAACTATTAAAGATGCATTAAATGATGAAAGCTGGATCAAAGCAATGAATGAAGAGATTGAGCAGATAGAAAAGAACAAAACCTGGACTCTTGTACCTAGACTAAAAGACAAGAATGTGATTGGTACTAAGTAGGTTTTTAGAAACAAGATGAATAAAAAAGGAGAATTTTCCAAAAACAAAGCAAGACTAGTATGTAAAGGATATGCTCAAGAAGAGGGTATTGATTATGGAGAAACTTTTTCTCCTATTGCAAGACTTGAAGGAGTCAAAACTCTTCTGGCATATGTTGCATACAAATGATTCAAGGTATATCAAATGTATGTGAAATATACATTCTTGAATGGAATTCTTGAAGAGTAAGTCTATATTGAGAAACCTAAAGGTTTTTTAGATCCTAACAAAAAGAATATGGTTTACAAACTACACAAAGCATTGTATGGACTGAAGCAGGCTCTAAGAGCCTGGTATGAAAGATGGCATGGTTACTTGGTAAGTATTGGATTTCAGAGAACAAATGACAATAGTATCTTGTACATCAAAGAAGGACCTTAGAAAAAGATACTGTTAGTAGAGATATTTTTGGATGACATACAATTTATTGGACATGATGATTTATGCAAAGCATTCTTCGAAGCTACGAGTCAATAATTTGAGATGTCTATGTTTGGTGAAATCAAATTATTTGTTGGTTTACAAGTTTATGAGATGAAGGATGGTATATACATTAATCCATCTAAGTAGATCAAAGAGATACTAAAGAAATTTTGGATGGAAGAATCCAGACCAGTTGGAACACCTATTGTTAAGTTTTAGGATAGTTGCAAATGTAATAGCACTCTATTTTGTATGTGTTTTTCCAAATGCAACAATCTCTCTTTCATTTATATTGGGAATGAGGATAGGAGAGACATTTCCCTTCATGGGACATGTATATTCATTATTATTTATAAGAAAGGACATACCTCTTCCAACTAATTATAATTTAATCAATCTTATAATGTTTCATCAATCAATTATTAATTAAGAATAATAATAATTTAATAATAAATATTAAATGTCATATGATTAATAATAATATAACATATATATTATATTATTATTAATCAACATATATTATATGTATTCTAATGATCATACGACTGAAGATACAAACAATAACACTCCCTCTTAGCTAGGGAGGATGATCAAACAAAAAAGTGTAGTGGTATCTCGTGTCAACACTTATTACCCTTACCATATCTACACAAGACATCAACACTCCCTCTTAGTTAGGGAAGATAAAATTCATCAAAATATGATTAACAAAAGATCCATTACTTTTCAGAGAGAAGATATCACCTCATCATGATATCAAGAGATATGGTCTGACCAAGAATATCAAGTCTTATGATATTCACCATAACTCAAAAAATATTTTAGATATCACCTCAATATGATATCAGAGATATGGTCTGACCAAGAATATCAAGTCTTGTGATATTCACCATAACTCAAAAGTATTTTAGATATCACCTCAATATGATATCAGAGATATGGTCTGACCAAGAATATCAAGTCTCATGATATTCACAATAACTCAAAAGTATTTTAGATATCACCTCAATATGATATCAGAGATATGGTCTGACCAAGAATATCAAGTCTCATGATATTCACCATAACTCAAAAGTATTCTAGATATCACCTCAATATGATATCAAAGATATGGTCTGACCAAGAATATCAAGTCTCATGATATTCACCATAACTCAAAAATATCCTATAGGTAATGTGCACTTACCGTAAGAACATTCACATCATCTATTATGATCTGTTTCAGCCATCACAAGATGTCTATCACAATAGAAGATGCCATCTATCATGATCTATTTCATCCATCACAAGATGTCTATCAAAATAGAATTCGCCATCTATCATGATCTATTTCAGCCATCACAAGATGTCTATCATGATAGAAGATCAAGTTATTGTAAGATTGCCAACCTTCAATAACTTTAAAAAATACAAGTGATAATCATTTGGAAGTCGTCACTTCCTCATGATTTACACAGGGGGAAGGCCCATTAAAAAATATGAAGTCACACACATGACATCCATCATTCCTCACCACATAGGGTAACAAGGGATTTCACCTCGAACTTCTCTCATAGAGAAGAACTCATTAAGCCAATATCAATCTGTTGATCATCCAATATTGCTTAAGATGAATTATCAGACTCCCTCTGAGTCTAATATCAATCTTTTAGCTCCTCATCCAAAGTCACCTCTGAAGAGTCATACTCCCTCTGAATCTAATCTTCTTTTTCCTGCAAGAGCATCTCTAGAAAAGATCAAGAAAAATAGCTCTTATAGTACGTATAGAATTACAGATGAGAGAGAAACTATAATGAGTAGATAAATGTAATATTCAAAGATAATAAATACTTATCTGCACATCAACATCCTTGACACAAGTTGCTTTAATGAAGGTCCATATACATCAAATCATAAAACACCTTATAATATTATATGAGATACATCACCCATTTGAATTATCTCCCCACACTAAGCATGGAAATGTTACGTTGGTTATTATTCTCCCCCCACAATGTACAATTCCCACTCTTATATCTTTGAAAAATTCTCATGTCTTATTATGAAATGACATGACTTATCCAAGAGAGGTGACACTATATAATTGATGCTTTCTTTGTAGAAATAGACACCCTTCCTTGAATGCATGCTTCTTTTTTATTGCTTGAACATGATCATAACAAATGAAAATATCTCTTTAATGAAAGTCATTTTCAGAAATTTCACATAGACCTATACATATTCAGGCATAAATATTGAATCCAAGACTTTCTCTCCAATCGCTTTAGTGAGATTCTTTGAAATTAGGTTTTCACCAACATATCCAAAATTTAGGAAAATCCAACGGTGAATTTGTGAGATATGGTCCTTTTACCAAGACTGTATTTTCTGAGACAGCCACACATTCACCATCAACAAACTACTCTCTTACATTTGCAATCTGGCTCTAATACCATGTTAAGTTTTAGGATAGCTGCAAATGTAATAGCACTCTATTTTGTATGTGTTTTTCCAAATGCAACAATCTCTCTTTCATTTATATTGGGAATGAGGATAGGAGAGACATGTCCCTTCATGGGACATGTCTATTCATTATTATTTATAATAAAGGACGTACCTCTTCCAACTAATTATAATTTAATCAATCTTATAATGTTTCATCAATTAATTATTAATTAAGAATAATAATAATTTAATATTAAATATTAAATGTCATATGATTACTAATAATATAACATATATATTATATTATTATTAATCAACATATATTATATGTATTCTAATGATCATATGACTGAGGATACAAACATTAACACCTATGCCTACTAGACATAAGTTATCTAAGGATGATGATTCAAAGGAGGTAAATCAGACTACCTACAGATCCATGATTGATAAAATTCAATATTTCATTCACACGAGATCTGATATTGCATTAGTAGTCGATATTATTGCAAGGTTTTTAGCTAATCCTAGAGAGAATCATTTGATTCCCATCAAAAGGATTATGAGATATCTTAAGGGTACTGAAAAGTATGGATTTTGGTATAAGAAAGGAGGAAAATTTGATTTGAAGACTTTTACTAATGTTGATTGGGCAGGAAGTGTTGATGATAGAAAGAGAACAAGTGGTGGAGGATTATTTCATGGAAATAGGTTAGTCTCCTAGACAAGCAAGAAACAAAACTGCATTTCTCAGTCTACAACAGAGGCAGAATATGTTGCTACAGCAGTAAATTGTTCAAATATCATATGATTCAAACAACTGTTGTCAGGTATGAAGGAGGAAATCAAAGAACCAAATATTATCTACTATGACAAGACTAGTGCTATTAACATTTCAAATAACCTTGTGATGCATACTAAGACTAAAAATATTGCAATAAAGTATCACTTCTTGAGAGAATTAGTTCAGGACAAAGAAGAAAGAATGGAATATGTGAATACTAAAGAACAATTTGAAAACATATTCACAAAAATGTTACCTAAGGATGCATTTTTGTATCTTAGAGAAAAGCTAGGGGTGATTCCCCTAACTGAGGCTCACTAAAACATAGTTTTGTGATGTATGAACCGATCTACATAACATATTTAACATGTTGATGCAGATATTTAGAGCTTATTGCATATGAATCAGTACAAATAGGTAATTGCAACTTCATTATATGTGTATTGGATGGTGTCTTTGGCATTGGTTGTCAAAGACAAAGAGATTATTGATGTCATAAAGATTACTAAGGGAGAGATTGATGACAGAGGGAGAAATTTTATTAGAAACAAAGATTAATGTAAGAGGGAGAAATCTATATTTCAGTGATTGTGAAGATAGAAGGATTTTTTGGATGAGAATCAGAATAAAGCTAAGGACATTAATAAAATTTGATTCTTATGTCTATTTCTCTAAAATTCTTTGTATTATGACATGTTGTGTTGCCATCAATACCAAAGAGGGAGATTGTTGATGACAATTATTCAATTGTGCATTGTCATTAATGTTTACACAAGTGTAATGATGTTTACACAAATGTCTAATCCTATATGAGCATAGTCAGTTTATCCCAAGAACTCTTGGACATTAAAGAAGACCAAAGTGACTTTCAGTTCTAACTGAGTTCACTCAGGAATTACAGTTTTGGTCAGGCATTGAAGGATTTCAGTATTAACCGAGTTATGCTTTTAGTGACAACCGACTAACAACGGTTTATATTTTATGGTTAATTGGCTATATGAAGTTGACAAACTTAAGTTTTATTGATTATTTGGAAGGTTATTAAGGTTGACTTGACAAGACTTATCATATATATATAAGGTCAAGTTTGGATTGTAAAATGACATAGAGAAGTAAGAAGTGTGTGTTTTTTATATGAATTGTGGAGGCAAAATCAAATGGGATTCTGATTGAGGAAAGAACATACAGAGCTACAATAGAATATCCGATCAGTGAGGATCAAGTGTTTAAAGCCAGAGAAGAGATCTGAATCAGGAAATATTGTTTGTTCTCAAAACAGGTCAATCCATTGTTACTCTCTAACAATTGTAGCAATGATCTAAATCTATTTACAGAGTAGACTTAAGAGTCTTTTGAAAATCCTCTCACAAGGTGACATTTCTGAATTGAAGTGTTTGAAGACCTCTAACAAGGGCACTCATTACAGGGTGATTTTATCCTCTAACAGGGTCACAACTAATAGTGTTTTATTTTAACCTTTAACATGGTTGGCTCCTAACAGGGCTCACTTCAGAAGAGTGAAAAATAGTGACTAGTTGCAATTGGTGGTTTTTCCCATATTGGGTTTCCACGTTAAATCTTGGTGTTATGTGTGTACATTTCATTTTCTTTATGGTTTATGTTTCTACAATTAATCACTAAAGAATAATCGCAGTTAATATCTTAACATTTTCTATGTTAACCGAGTGATAGTAGAATATCTGTGTTAACCGATCAACAATAATAATTTGTTTAAGACATCTAAGGGACTTGGATTTGCATTTGTAGTAACTCATTCACCCCTCCCCTCTTAGTTACTCAACTCATTTCCTACAGGAACATGCCACCATGAAAATATGCCAAGAAATATTTAAAATTTTAAAATATACCATATAACAACTACTTCTCTGGCACCAAACACATTAATGGTTGAGATCGTGACCTTTTTGCAACTTTAAAACAGAGTCGTGGATGCATTTCACGTAAAAAAGGAACCATGAAAAAATAAATTTATCTCTTCCTGGTAAAACTATGTTGATGTCCACATGGAAACATCCCACTGGGCCTCGGAACCACCTGTCTACCTTCTCTAATGTAGGCCCCACACTCTTTACCTCATAACCGATCTAGACACACATCATGCATTTCGTGACCACGTGGTGCTTAACTTCCTTGTATCTTTCCTTCATGAGATAGTGCATTACCATTAGATCTTGATCTGGATTCAATGCTTTATTTTCCATTCATCACCATGTGTCACCATCTAATTTGATCCATCATCAATCCCACCTAACCATCCTATGGACTGTGTCGCATGGCATCACCTTACTTGTTGGAACCTCTACCGCGTGTCTAACTAACCTCGCCTGTGACTTGTCAAACCTGCCACATGTCATACCCACACTACTACATGATCCAACTAGACCTATGATGACTCGGATTGTTTCATCACACCCTTCTACCACCTTTCATCTTCTCAACCATTTCACCTAAGCATGGTCCCACAAAAATTATCCTTTCTATCTGCTAGCTAGCTGCCACTAACCGCAACACTTTGCAAACCGTTAGCCAAATGACGCTTTCCTTTTGGAACTTAACCTACTTTGGGCTGGGATATAAAAACATTAAGAAACATTACTACATGATGAATGTGTGATATATGAGCTAGGGCATTTCAGCAAAATTGAACCAGCGAAGGCACCAAGACCAAACCGACTATTTTACTCCATAGAGATGACCAAAAGGGGAAAAGCATGGATATAACATCTCTCTGCAACTGACTTACATGAAAAAAAGACAAGAAAGACTCAGATACAAGTGAGTAACCCTGAGCAGCACTACCAAGTGACATTACCAAGTGACCTAGTGGAAACCAAGCAATATAGTGAAAACCGAGCAATAATACTGCCCGAACACTAGTGTAAACTGAGCACTATATCTTAATGCCTTTTCACCATCCTCGGTTGCAAGTTCCATGGAAGCCTTAATTTATTTAACATCTCTAACAATGGCTTTGACCAAGGATGCATGTCTCTTGTAGGCATAGGAAGGACCGAGAATCTCTGGGTAAAGTAGACCACCCCAAAAATGGAAAGGAAACGTAACCTAAAATAGAAAGTAGGAAACAATAGAAGGAAAACCTACTCCTAATACTACACAGACCTACTTACAACTACCATTCATGGATGTGTGACTTCAAGAGAAGTAAAATTTTAAGAATTTTGCTTGAACTAGCAATTCCAAAACATTTCCAACCAAGTCCTTGAGAATATAAGAGTCTCAACCCCATTTATTGTCAATAACATGTAGTCCAAGCCAAATAGGATCAAACATTCCATGTCTACCTTTGTATTCTAATTTGGCATTCCACACTAGGACAAAATTGTCAGCTTCAAAGTTCGTGACGATTGTTCTTTTATCAAACAAATTCTTATACTACAACTGCAACTAAACATTATTTTCATGTGCATCCCTCCTTGATTCATCCTGTTGTATCAAGTCATCCATCTTGAGTCTCATATCATCATCCATCTATTCATCATATTCTTGGACAAACTTATACATCTGTAGTATATTGTTTTGAGGCAACCTATCATGAATTCCATACACCAAATCATAGTGTGTACAACCAATTTGTTTCTTGACTAAACATTACTCTATCATCCCATAGTGCTAACTACAACTTTGAATCCCAAGCTTTCTTTTTTTTGTCCAACATCCTCTTAAGTATCTTGATCAAACTTTTATTACTAGATTCAGCCTGGCCATTCCCTTGTGGGTGATATAGGGATGAGTAAGAGATTTGGATCCCATAGATGAGTAAGAGATTTGGATCCCATATTGCTGTCAGAAAGCACTAAACTCTTCTAATCTAAAACACATTGCATTACCCACCACAATACACTCTAGACATCCAAATTTGGTCAAGACATTTTTTAGCATGAAATCAATGATAGTTCTACTAGTAGCCTTTCTAGTGGGGATTTCTTCAACCCATTTAGTAAAATAATAAGTTGCTACTAGAATCTATGAATGGCCTCCACTTGACTTGTTTTTAATTTCACCAATTAATTCCATTCCCCATTTCTGAAAAGGTGCTTCCACTATAATAGCTTTCAAAGGGAAATTGTCCCTAAACTTGATCCTGCCTGCAAATATCTGGCACGCATCACACTTCTTAACATAATTGTGGGCATCCTTGAAGATAGTTGGCCAGAAAAAACTACATCTAAGAGTGAGGTGTGTAGTATTATTAGCCATGTAATGGCCTCCACGTACACCATTATGCATTTGTTCCATCAAGCTTTTGGATTTTTCAAAGTAAACACATTTGAGCAATACTCCATCATTTCTCCTCCACCATAACTGTCCCAGAATTATAGCATATTTAACAACCTACAATTTGTTTATTCTTTTCTTGTTTTCATCCATGTCAGGGGGTAACACCATCTTTTATAAATATCCAACAATGTCCTTATACCATTCACAACAGTCCATGTCACAAATGTAGGGCCTTTGGTCTTCCTCCAATATGTTTATATGATTGGCATCCAAATTTATTTGAGCCATGAACTTTGCAAGTCCCATACCCCTGACCAACTTTGTAATATAGATATCAATGTTAAATTCTTTAATTTTTTTTATCCATCTACATCTCCTTCTTGACACCTCTTATTGAACTAAAATGTCTTTCACAAGAGCACTAGGCACATAAGAAATCACAACTACTCCTACCAAATAACACTTAAAAGCTTTAACTAATGCATAAGCTTTTTTTTCCATGATATCATACTTTAATTCTACTACTTGTAAGGACTTACTGAAAAGGAAATGGGTTTCTCAAAACCCTCTAAATTCTTTTGTAGTAACACTGTAGGAATGACATTATATGAAGAAAAGGAGAAGATTTGCAAAGGATTACCATAATCTAGTGTTCTAAGGACTGGTTCCTCCTTGATAGCCTATTTGATAGCTGAAAAATCATTTCAATCTTCTTGATTCCACTCTACTTTGGCCCCTTTCTTCATCATCCTTGAGATTGGAATACTAGTCTCAACAAAGTTAGTAATAAATCTCCTCAATAAATTTACCTGTCCAAAGAAAGATTGAATTACCTTGACATTCTTAGGCTAAGGGATCTTGTCAATTGCATTTATCCTTTTAGGGTTAATCCTTACTCCATCTCTAGATACAATATTCCCTAAAATCTTTCCTGCTATCATCCCAAAAACACACTTCTTTGGATTAAAAAAAACCCCATATTCCAATGCTCTCACAAAAATTTTCTCAAGATGACCACAATGTTGTTCCTCTTTCACTGAATAGGCAGTAAGGTCATCTTGGTACACTACTAGAAAAACATTTATGAAATCTGCAAAATCTACATCCATGGCTCTTTGAAATTTTTCTCCAGCATTTTTCAATCCAAAAAGAATTCTGACATACACATAATTGATTCATGATGTGGTGAATGTAGTCTTGAACTACTCTGATTCCTTAACCATGACCTGATGGTACCTTGAAAATCCATCCAACATAGACATCGATTCTGATCCAGAGACTCTTTGTAACATAGCTTCCATATTAGGCAACCCATAGTTATCCTGTACTGAATTGATGTTCAAGTTCCTGAAGTCTACACAAAGTCTAATACCACCATTTTTCTTTCTTTCTGGTACCAAATTTGATACCCATGTTGAATGTCTTATTTATTTTATAATTCCAACATCCCTCATCTTCTTCAATTCTCATTGCATCTTGGGAGCTAGGGTGGGATTGATAGGTCTAAATTTCTATTTAAAAGGCCTTGTGCCATCCTTTAAAGGAATCTCATTTTGGAAAAGGTCCTCTATGTATGTCTTTAAGTCATCATAAGACCAAGCATAGACATGTTTATACTTATTGATAAGATTAGCCAACAACTCTCTGATTTTAGAGGACATTTTCATACAAATTTATACCTTCTTAGGAGCTTCATTTGTCACTAATTTTACTTCCTCCAAGTTCTCTGGCTTGTTCACGGTCCTTACAGAATAGGACTTGTCCTTATTGTAAAAATAATTCTCAAGCACAACCAATTCTTTGGGAACTCTGTTTGACTTCAGTTGTAGGACCTCTTTGCCAAAAATAGTATCCTTACCATCCATAGTCTCTACAAACCCACTGAAATCCATCTCTTTATTTTCCAAGTCTAAATCACAATGCAAAAATCTTAAAACATCTAAATCATCTTAAAAAAATTCCCAACTTTCAATATTGTCTGGGATTGAAGACCTGGATTGAACTTCAATTTTAGAAATTCCTGAAATGGTAACATCTCCTAGCTATAGAGAAATGTTGGCCAACAAGTCTACCATTTTGTTCTGATTCCTATCCATCTAGTCAATACCAAAAGCATTAAAATTTTCAAGGTCATCCCATACAACATTCCTATAATACCTTAGTCTCTGATTCTTTGAAGCATATTTAGACCTTATTTGAGAGATCACTAATTCATATTCTCCAATAACTCTAAGATTCTTTAGGTTGTTTCTTGAAGACAATCTTAGCCCAATCAACAAGGTCTCATACTCTGTAATATTGTTAGTACATGTGAACAACAGGGAGAATGAGAACTTGTAGGTCTTACCACTAGGAGTTATCAACAGAACTCTTGCACCTGCTCCTTCTTTTGAGCTTGCACCATCAAAGTACATTGTCCATAAGTCATTATTGTATGTTATAATATCTTTTTCTTCATTCAATAACATATGCTGATTTCCTACCCCATCCTTCCCATCTTGGACTTGGAAAGACCCAATGTAAATATCCAAGAAATAGTTCATATTATTAACATTAATTTCCTCATTCATGTGAGGATTTCTTGTTTCTCTATATACCTTGACACTTTTACCAATGATATCAAAGGTTGCAAATGAGATATCACATTGAATACTCACTCCCATTGAGGAACTTCACTTCCTTGATAAAAGAATTCCATACTGAGGAGGGATTTCCAACACTAGAACACTCATAGTTAGCATCTTTTCAGGGCATGCAGCCAGTCTATAAGGTAGAGCCTTAATGATACCTATGATAGGTACTTCCCTAGATTCCATTACATGACATCTCCCATGAGGATAATCAACCTACAGTCCTAATTAATTCATGATTTATGTTGGCATGACAGTATTTGATTCCCCAAAATCTATCATACAATTCTTTAGTCTTTTACTATTTATAAACAAAGTCAAGAAAAATGGATCCACAACTCCTAAAGGAGTGCTCACATGATTATTACTTAATAAAATGTGAGGGATCTTTGAGACAATCACCTCTGATTCTTTCACTTTGTTATCATCTTTAACCTTTGATTTTCCTATTTTCTCAACTTCCTCCTACTCATGCATTCTTGTGGAAGAGATGTTGCTCACCCATGTTAAAGTATTTTCTTTGTGTTCCTCAATCCTCATCATCTACAAGAGTGGAACCTTGACTATTATTTGTGTCAACAAATGCCCCATATCGACTGGAGTATATTTTAAATCAAAAATTCCCTTCTTCAAAGTAATAACATTCTCATCTTCAACTTGAGTAGCAGTGCCTGGATCAATCTTTTTGTTATTTTAATGAATATATGGAGCACTCATTTTTGGTGTCTTTAATTTTACCTTGTGGACAAAAATTGGATTATCAAGCTTATCTCCTTTCCTAATCTTTGTTTTCTTGATATCTTCAACATGATTTTCTTTTCCTAATACTTGCTCAATATTTTCTCCTGCTTGTCTAACAAAAATACCAGAGGTTCTAGCATCAACATTTCACACTGTTCTGCCTCTCAAATTGTAGTTACTCCTTACTTGAGAAACCATGTCTGGGGTAATTTGTACGATTTATTCATCTATGTGTCTCCTTATTGAAAAAGGCTGATTTCCCTTTGTAGCATTGCATCTTATGTCATCAACCCTTTATTCTTCCTCATCAGGATCTTCTTCACTCCTTAAAAGTGAAGTAGTCATTGCACAACTATTATCATCATATAGTTCATCCTCTTCTTCTCATTCTTGTTGTGACTCATTTGCAGATATGTTCAGAGAAATTGTACAATAATCAGGGCTATGTGGGGATTGACAGATAGTGCACCATGAAACATCATCACATGTATTGACATAATTTATTTATAAGGGATCATGAGTGTTACCCTTAGGCTTGTCATTTCTTTGTGGGAAGATAGGCTTCCCTTCTTTCCATTGAGTAGTATATGGATAATTTTGCATCCTTGGTGGCCTATTAAACTTATTGATGATAGGCCTGGTATCATTATTTGGAACCCTAACATTCTTGTTATCTGTAGGCTTTAAATATTTAATAGAACTTAGAATCCATTTTACATTTATTTCATCTTTAGGCTTAGCAGCATAATGCCTATCTGACTCTTTCCTAGCAGGCTTCCAATCTTCTCTTCTACCCAACTTCCCTAACACTCTCCTATCTGTCTCAATATTTACTATTGTCTTATATGCATCTCCGAGAGTTCTAGGATTCTTATCTCTAAGGAGGTAACCCATTTTTGAATCGAACGCATTCAAGTAAGTGGCACAACAAACCTTATCATCATACCTCAAAACTTTGAATAATTTATGCATGGCCTTCTGAAATCTTGTATTGAATTCAGAAACATCATCATTTTGATGTTTCTTAATGTTATTGAACTCATTAAGCATAAATCCTTCATTTTTATTATCACCATATTCCCTTAAAATAACTCTCTAACTCATCTATAGATCCCATAGAGCCAAAAGACAAACCCCTAAACCAGTCCCTAGCATCTTCAACTAGAGATTGCACAAATAGTTTCATTATTACATCCTCATGCATGATCTCATAGTCATCCATCATATCAATAAAAATTTTCAAATGTTCCTCACAAATAATAATATTATTTCCAGTAAACTTAGGAAGTTTATCTTTGATTTCGCTTGGAACTACATTTGGATAACCAGGAACATCAACAAAAGAAAATTGTTTGTACCTTTCTACATGAGTTGGTCTTCTTGGAAAAGGGTTGTCATCTTGAGAAGTATATTCCTTGGCATGTGATGTTGTAGCTGCTTCAACATAAACAGGCCTAGAAGTATTCGTAAGGAAATCCATTTTCTTCTTCATTTCTAGAGCAAAAGCCTCCAACTCAGCCTTTTCAAGCTCTTTATCTATGATCTCTTTTTCCATTCTAGCCCTCTCTAGATCATTATATAACTTGGAAATCTGATCTAATGGAACCTTGGGATTCACAAGTTCATCTATTTGAACACTTGTCATTTTTTGCTTACCCTTATTTTTTGGTCCTTGGGTAGTAAGAACTGGTTGGATGACAGGTTACTCTTCAACTTGTTCAGGTTCATCAACCTGGTTCATTGCCTCCAATATTTGCAATTTCCATTTATTTTTCTCAAACATACTTTGTCCATGTCTAAGATTATCTTCTTTTTATTTCTCTCTTCTCTGTCTGATAGCAATCTTCTCATGGATTCTTCTATCTAGTTCAACAATCTCTTCTGCTATACTATCAGAATCAGGGAGAGTTGTATCACATTCTGCAATCTCCTTCTCACTAGGTGATTGATAATCTTCATAAGTACCCAATCCCAAATTAGAAGCTTCTTCATACTCTGATGCATTTCCTTCTTGATTATGCTAGATTGGTTCTTTTATTCTTGTGTTCTCCACTTGTCTCTCATTTTGAGGGACAGTTCTATTTTTCTTTCCTTTCCTTGGATGATAATTCTTAGAGGTAGTTGGAAACTCATCCTCCATCTTGTCTTTAGGATGTCTCTTCACCCAAGCTTTAGTGTTCATATGACTCATGTCAAGAAAGTGTGTGTAAATTGAAATATATTAATCAACACTGCTACAGAGAAAAATCATATTCGACACCCAAAATTTGGGAAAATACAACACTTACCAAAGTGAAAATGGAAAAAAAAAATCACTAACAGAACACAAGGTGCTCTATACTTCCAGTGGTCCACTTACTGGTCAGTTAGGACAATATTTTACACTCTATCCCAAGCAAAGTTGCCATTTTGTTGGTGTTTGAAAATTTTTATGCTATCTAAAGCCACCAATATCCCCTAAGACTAATGTTAGGACTGGTTAGCTCCAAGTATGGAAGCTCTATAAGACAATTCAACCAACTATAGGGACAAGACTTCCCTCTACATTTCTAGCTCTTCAAAACCAAGGTGGGTGTAGCTAATCTAGATAACATATAACTCTTTACAACTCTTAAACCCTCTGGATTTTAACAACAGATAATGGTAAGAAAGTGCTAAATACTAACTAGGCATTCATTGAATCTCTATTGCCAAGTAGGACATACAACCAAAAACCATAGGATATGAAAAGGACTTAGTAATGGTTTTGATGTAAACTTGCAAGATATAACCAAACTTTATCAGACATGCATCAAAAAAGAGTAGAAAAACTTTTGACCATTGCCTCATCCATTGGAGAACTTCTTCAATCCAAATATTGAAACAGATAGACAACCTATTGGCAAGGACTCACGGCCATAAACACATGTATCTCATATCACACACTTTCTTATAAGATCCCTATGCATACACATCAAATGAATCTATATTTCCCCCAAAGTATCTTTAATCTAATCCTAAATCACAACTATGGAAAGAAACATACACATATATAACTCTATGTATTGGACAAGAAAATCCAAAACTCACACAATAAAAGCCAAGGAGAGAACTGAAACTGAGACAAATGTATTAAGTATAATGAATCCAAATATGTAACAATAATATTGAATAAATAAACCACTCAATAATTTGCAAAAGACCAAAAAAGTATCTATCTTAGCATGAAATACAATCTAAACAAATATGATATCTCCCTGGGACTCAAACTTCTGAACCAACATCTAGGGTGGAAAATCTGGGACCCTTCATATAGTGAAAGGAGAGCCTTAAGTACAAGGAGGAAAACCTAGGAGAGGGTTCCAACAACTACCTATCAAGCCATCAATGCAGTCCTATCTCGCTAATCAGAGCTTTCTGCAAAAGATCACCTAAAAGATCTGTCCTAAGGACCCACTTGCCAAATTACAAGAAAAGATCTAATCCATAAATGCAGAACACTCAAAGAGCGGAAGAAAACATCCCAAAAAAGAAAGAAATTAGAGATCCACAGAACCACCATGCTGCAGTAAATGTGCTCGCACCTAGTTAGACCACCCCTAGCCACTGAATGACGCCATTAAGACTAAACACAACCCAAGAAAACCTTGAGCCATGCCCCTGCAATTCTGGGAACATACCACCATGAAAATACACCTAGAAATATTTAAAATTTTAAAATATACCATATAATGGCTACTTCTCTGGCACCAAACACATTAACAATTGAGATCGTGACCTTTTTGCAACTTTAAAACAAAGTCGTCAGTGCATTTTATGTAATAAGGGAACCATGCAAAAAGAAAGTTATCTTTGCCTGGTCAAACTACATTGACGTCCACATGGAAAAATCGCATTGGGCCTCGAAATCACCTGTCTACCTTCTCCAATGCAGGCCTCACACTCTTTAGCTTATCAACAATCTGGACATGCGTCATGCATTTCATGACCGCACGGTGCTTAGCTTCCTCACATCTTTCCTTCACGCAGTAGAGCATTACCATCGAATCTCAATCTTCCTTCATCACTTTCTTTTCTATTCATCACCACGGGTCACCATTTGATTCCATCCATCCTCGGTCCCACCTAACCATCCTATAGACTATGCCACATGGCCTCACCTTACTTGTTGGAACCTCTTCCACGTGTCTAACCAACCTGGCTTGCCACCTGTCAAACCTCCCACATATAACACCCGCGCTACTATGTGATCCGAATAGACCTGCGATGACTCAAATAGCACCATCGCGCCCTACTGCCACCTATAATCTTCTCAACCATGTCATTTGATCATGGGTCTACCAAAATTATCCTTTCTTTCTGACAGCTAGCTGCCACTAACCATAGCACTTTCCAAATTGTCAGCCAAAAGGTGCTTGCCTTTCAGCACTTAACCTACTATAGGCTTGGATATAAAAACATTAAGCAACATTACTGCATGACCAATGTGGGATATATGACCTAGGGAATTTCAACAAAAGTGAACTAGGGAAGGCACCAAGACTAAACTAACTATTTTACTCCATAGAGAAGACCAAAAGGGGACTAAGCATGGCTAGAACATCTCTCTGCAACTGAGTTATACAAAAAATAGACAAGAAACACTCGGACACAAGTGAGCGACCCCGAGCAACATTACCGAGTGACCTAGTGTAAACTTTGAAATAATATTGCCTGAATACTAGTGTAAACCGAGCACTACATCTTAATGCATTTTCACCATCTTCGGCTGCAAGTGTCTTGGAACCCCTAATTTATTTAACAGCTCTAACAAGTTGAATGCACAAAACTGAGTCAAATTAGAGAAAATTAAAGCATAGGTCCATTAAATTTGGGCACGTAAAATTAGAGGTATAGGTCCATACCTTCTTTAGTTTTATAATAATATATCAATGCAACTTCACAATTTCTTTGTTTGGTACTAGGTGACCTTTTTATCAAGAAGATTTACTTTGTCTTCCCTTCTCGTTCCCCATTTCTTCTCTCCACAAAAATTTCTTTTAAAAAATTGGTGATAGTAATTCTCCTCTTAAAAAAAAAAATTAGAAAAAAATCACATTAATAGTAATTCTCCTCTCCAAACTTGTTCCTTTAAAAACCACCAATAGAAATTCTCCTTCAAAAAAATGCCTTTGAAAAATTCAGATCAATGGTGAAAATATGAATTAATTTGATTGCAATTGTGTGCAAAATAATTTTTTTTTAAACTTTAATAACATAAAATAATAAAAAAACATAGCTAGCCAACCTAGTTCTGGTGAACTAGGTGGAGTAAATGTCTGGCTAGGCTTTTCCTGTCAGAATTTTTGATGCGGCCTTCACACGAAGGCATCATAACCCTTCGTTCGAAGAGGGTCTTCGCGCAAAGACCCCAAATTTGAAGTTTTCCCCCAGAGACAAAAAAAGAGACTACAAAAAATGGTCTTTCAAGGCCTTGAAACAAGGACCAAAATAGATGATTTTATGAAACAAATAATGTCTGATAATTCTACTCAGAGCAAGCTTTCAAATGACTATAATTTCAATACATATTGAGTTCACTGTCACTTTCAAATTTTACTTTAATTAAACATTGGTTGTTTGGTCATTCAACAACCTGCCTCTTCAAGGCTTTAGGAAAAATAGTACCTTACAAAAAAATAGATATGAAAAATATGTATGAAAAGAGTATTTGTGTTAGCTTTCTATCAAAAAAATAAAAATTAAATTTTGATATATATAGATCAAGTTAGACCAATCCAAAAGAACCTATGTCTAAATTAAAGTTACTGTTACTTTAGAATTTAATAAAATATAAAATATTGAACCAAAATAAATGAAACCAATTGCATCATTTAGATATTGAAGTTACAGATATAACCTCGAATGAATCACATCATTATCATATTATTAAAAAAATTTATGTTGATCCAAGTGACAGTCACTCCTTAAAAACATTGATTTTTCACACAAACCACTTTTTGAAGGAGAAGGAAAAATAGATTCAAACTATTTTTTTTTTTTAAAATACATTTAGAAACTAGAAGGAAAATGATAAAAGACTCTAGTTTTCATCATCTTCAAATTCCTAGTATTATTGCAGCAATAGGTGTGTGAAAGTGAAGGTTTTTTTTTTTCAGAATATTGATCTCACTGTCAAAGTTGGCCAAAAAGTGGGACACACTATTATGGGACCACTCGGTAGGCATTGAGTCTGGGGCATATAACACCATAGAGGGAAACATATCCTACAACAAAAAAACTCCTTTATTGACCCATAACCATCTATGTGGTATTCTGTAAAACCCAGCACAGCAAATGGGGAGTCGTCAATGTTGAGCTTTTGGGAAACCATGTGCGGTGCCTTCTCGGCCAGCGTAGCCCAGAAACCCTATAATCTGACCTCATTAGGAATTCTTCAGGAAGCTATGTATGGAAGACACTTTAAAGGTAGTTGTAATCCTACGACGAACATCAAAATTGACAATTACTTCTATGACACTATTCATTTTCTTAATGTCACAAAAATGTATCTTTTTGTGATGACATAAAAAACTCTAAGTCTTCTTTTTTTATTTTTTGGAAAATAATTTTTTCTGTGGAGATTAAAATTTTCAGCATAATTTTTTTTTGTGAAGGTGGATAATTTTGTAAAGAGACCAAATATCATTTGCTCATAACATTTTCTCCTTGACTCAAAATTGAGTTCATTTTTTTGCAAATGTGCATGATTTTTCATCAGAAATCTAACAGATACACAAACACACTATCATTATAAAGTGCCATTTTGAGTGTTTTTGGGGGGTTTGATTAAAAATCACTACTTTATAAAGTGCCAAAAATAAGGGGGGGGGGGGGATATTATCAATTAGTGTGGTACCTTTTTTCTCACTCCCTAACAAAGTGCTCTTTTTTCTTCATTTGTACACTCTACAAGCAACTATCTAAGTATAGCAGTATGGATCTTAATGTAACTATACCACCCCTAACTCCTTTCAATTATCATGATTGGATGCTGAAAGTAATTATTGTACTAAAGAGTAAAGGCTTATATATGATATCAATGGGAACATAATAAGAACCCAATGCAGCTAAGGACAAGGAAAAGTATTTTAATAAGTGTGACCAAGTATTTGTCTTTCTATGTTTAAACATATCTTTTGAATTAGTATTTCATGTTGAGAACTTGAAAACACCCAAAAAAATTTGGGAAGCTCTAAACAAAATATTTGGGACAGTTGATGAACTTAAAAGTCATGAGTTGGAAAATCAACTCCTAGGTTCTGGTCCTTCTAGTTTTTCAATGTTAAAGGACTTCTTCACTAAGTTTAAGTCTTTAAAGCTACAATTGAAATATTGTGGAATTGACAAGAAAGAGGATCAATTAATCCTTTATATAGTTTCCAAGCTATGTTCTAAATTTTCTCTATTTGTCTCTACTTTGTATTCCACTAAAAGAGCCCTTAGTGCCTCTTGGTCCATGCCCTCACTTGATAAATTTATTGTTGATCTTACAAGGAAAAAAGAAAAGTTAATTCAAATGGGTACCTTGAAATCCACTAAGGCACAAGCTCTAATTACAGGAAATGAAAAGCATAAAAATGCTAAAGGAGAAAAAAACAACACTAAACAGGATAAAGAAGGGAAGAAAGATGACAAAATTGATAACTTCAAAAAGGATAACTCATCTCAACAAATTATTTAAATTACTGAGAAAGTTAAATGTTTCTTTTGTAACAAAAATTTTCATGAAGAACATCAATGCATGAAAAAATGGAGTGAGCACCTCACCTTTCTACTAAAAAAGAATAACATTGAGGTAAATGATTCTTTTCAAGTATCCTCTTCTAGTCAGGAGATTACCAAGGACAAAGAGAAATTTAAAGGTAGGGTCTTATTTTCTTAAGTAGTTACAAATTCTGGTACTACACACCATATGGGCTCTCATATAGATCCCGATTTTAGTCTTCATAATTTAGATGATTCAACATATATCAATCATTTACTAATGCAGATTTTTAGAAAGGGTCACAGTCTCATTTTGGTATGTGGTCTAGATCGGCAATATCATCATCATTTTTTGTTTGTTTGTTTGTTTGTTTTTTTTTGGGGGGGGGTGGGGGGATTATAGGCTTCTTCACTTCTTTTATCTCTTTTGGAGAAATGTTTTTCCCACTAGGTTTTCTATCTTTCTCCATTTATGAGAGATTACATTGTACATGAGTACCTAACATGGCTAGTAGCTAGGACTCGTTTTTCTTATTGTCCTCCTAAGTTATGCTTAAATGAGGGATGTTAGTGTAATTATTTAATTTACACATAGGATTTTAATCCTAATTAGTCAGCCATAGTCGTTTGAAACTTGTCTAAAGAAGTCATCATTATTTAGGAGTCTATTGGAGATGTATTGATTTTATTTTGACACATCATCGTAGTCTTTTGGGCAATTTTTCCACCACTCCATTTCATCCCTCCATTCATAGTTGGACATGGTTGCATTCCAGGCCTATATGCACTCGACTTCTTATTTGATTCAATGGTCAAAAATTTCCCTTTGTATTTCTTTTCTTCTTATTAATCTCTTAGATCCTGCAATAATCTTATAAATCCAATAAAATTTTATAGTTTTAAATTCTCTGAACTCAAGAAATTAATAGCTATTTTATGTTGCAATTCTCCTAAGCTGAATATGCAGATGTCAAAAAATTTATATTTTGCACCAAGGATGAGGCTAGGGGGTCTATGGAATGATTTTCTTCTTTAATTTTATTTGTAGCATTACAATAAAATTTGAAAATTAAATGTTCTTCTAGACTTTGGCTAATGATTATTGGAGAAAACATCAAGTTCATATGAAAAAGTATTTGTGCTTTCTACAATATTTCTGGGATGATTGTTGGCTCAACGATTTTCCTCTAAAGTTTATTCCTGGTCTCCATGCTTTTATTGATATATGTATTTATAGATTTCGTCCATGGGCTAAATATTACTAGGAGAACCAATCCTGGGTTGATCTTTCTGATGTAGATTTTTTTTCTTAAGCCGTTGATGCTGGATCTGAATGTCTGGAAAGTGGATTCTACCAAGGAGGACAATCTGATTTGGGGAATGCTTCCTTCGAGAGTCTTTTCTATTGCTTCAGCCACTGAGATTTTGTTAAAGCCACCAGATCCTCTTCCCTTCTGGGTCCAGTTTTGGGATAAATGGCTAAATCCTAAAATTAACATTTTTTATTAGCTAGTTTTGCATAATAAGATTCTTACTATTGATAATCTCCAAAAGAGAGGTATGATTCTGCCTAACAGATTTTTTATCTGTAAGAATGTTGAGGAATTGGTCTTCCATATGGCTATTGATTGTCCATGCTCTAGAGAAGTTTGCTGCCTCACCTTGTAATGCTAGAATATTTTCTAGGTTTTCCTAAATAATATGGAGAATTTTTTCATCCAGTGGAAAAATCTTGTGGTTCCTATGGATAGGTTGTTGTGGAACATCATTTCCCCTCATGTTATTTGGAAACTATGGTGTGAACACAATGATAGAGTGTTTAGAGATACTTCCCTGCCTCCGGTGGTGATAGCTGAAAAGATTAAGAGAAGAATTAAGGAGAATTCTAATGTCTTGAATGGAGTTAAGCTAGATTTTAATGCTGGAGATACTAATGGAACCAAAGCTAAATCCTCATCCCAATAGAAGAATGCCATATGGATTTCTCCCCTTCCAGGATGGATTAAAGCTAATTTTGACAATGCGACAAAGGGGAATCTGGGCCCTGCTAGCTATGGATGTATAATTCAGGATGACATGGCCAACTGTCTTGCTGTCGTGGCATTCCCCATTAGTGTCCAAACCAACCACGTGGCAGAGGCAATGGATATCCTTCAAACATTAAAAATTATTAATGAGGAAATGCCCTCAAACATGTGGATTGAAGGTGATTCAATGAATATATTAAATTGCATAAAATTAATTACTAATCCATCATGGTCTATCAAGACTATTATTGATGAGGCTCACATAATCATTAATTATTTCAAGAATGCCATTATATCACATAAATTTAGGGATGCTAATCGTACTATGGATGTGTTGGCAAACATTGTTGGTAAGGATGAAGACATCATGACCTAGCATGGTGGTAGTGATTTGACCATTGAGGTGAAGGCCAAGTTTGCATTTGATCTGACTCACAAAAAAGAGAAGATTTGGAAAATCTCAAAAAGCTCTTATGAAAATATGCAATTCATTAAATGCAGTTAAAAGGGTTACATAAAGTCTTCTCTTTCCCGAGGTTGATAAGTGCGGACACGTGTATAATTGCACTTTTAACTATTTGAATTTGGCTATTTTTCTCTATCTCTATTTTGTTTCTGCCATTTCTATTAAGAGTGTTTTCTTGGAGGGTATCATGGGTGGTGGGCTTAACTATAAGGAGTCAAAGAACTGTAAAAAATGGAAGAATTATACTGATGTCTGAGATAAGCTCAACAAGGGTGACCTCACTACCTACATGGAGCACCTTCATGGTTCTAAAATGCTTTCACAAAATATTTTGTAGAGAGCTAGAAGGATGGTACTTTGGTTATTGGAGGAATAGCCGTTAAAATTACCGAAGACCTTATTGTTGAGTTGACTGGTTTGAAAGAAAGGGCTTGGAGTTTTATAGAGATAAGAAGATATCCCAGAAGGATATTCAACACTTCCCAAAGGACAAGGCGAAGGCTCAGAGTTCTGGGAGAAGGTGCTTACTGCTATAATATAGTATATCTCCCTAGATGGCAGGTATAAAAGGGCTTACTATTACCATTTCATGTTTCTATCTCATTTCAAACATAAGGTTATCATTTTGTTTCCTTTCTACCTTTTGCATTCTCTTCATCATAGTATTATTGACCATAGGAAAAAAGAGAGCAAGGCCATTCTGCATGAAGGCATCATTCTTTTAATTTTTGATCATGTTAAGAAAATTATGGTTAGTAGCCCTCTTATTCTCTCACCTAGAGACTCTAGCTCTGCTAAGGCCTTGGGTAAACAGATTTGGATGGGGGAGGATATTGCAAAGCCGACTGTTAAAAAATTAAAATTTGAAAAAAAAAAGGCATGGATACAAACTCTGATGGCGAGAGTGTTGATGATTATGTGGATACTGATTATATCGCCCACTCCCAGTTTGAAGACGATAGTAAGGAGTCCCTGTCAGTTTTGGTGAGTGTTTCTAGAGACGAAGAGGACAAGTATGTATTTTCACATATCACCAAGGAGAAAGGGATTGACCCTAACGACATTGAGGGGGATGTGGGTGGTCATAAAGTTCCTATATTGGTCAAATATGCAAGCTCTGAAGATCATGATGTTCTCATTTCACCGAAGATCGAGGTGTACATGGAGGTGTAGTCAGTGAGGAAGGACGATGATACCCCTGGTCTAGACAATACTGAGAAGGGTAACACCCCATCTATTTATAGGAATATTCCTTTTTCTAGAATGGTTGACATGCAAGAACATAATGTGCAACAACTTCAAGATGAAATGGACGACAAAATTGAACTCCCTCTTGGAGTTCTCCAAACTGTGAAGGCGATGTTGATGTACTTGTTTTTCCTTATGAAATGGGTCTTTAGGGAAATAAAAAGCCTCCATCTCAGATTTCATTCCCTCTCTTCTTGAGTGGATCTTATTTAGGCAAATCTGGATTCTGGCTCAGCCAGGATTGATGTTAATAAGGACAAAGAGGATGAGAATAATATGAAGAATCTGCGGGACAGAATTGACATCCTGGACAACACTCTGAAGAAGCACATGAAGGATAATAACATTTTTATGGGTTATTTTATGGAGTTATTTAACTCCATCAAATCAGAGTTGGATGCTAGTTCTCCAACCATGAAGATTGAGGATGATAAAGATGATAAGGAGCATGCTAGTCTGGGCAAGCGCACGTGTTCTGCTAAAAAGAAGAAAATCCAAGACAGGATCTTGGAACTCTCAGACTTCAATGCTGCTATCAAAAATTTGTCTAAGGCTAAGAAGGAAGAAAAAGGAACTCTTCTGGAGTTTTCCTAGGTCCTTCTTTTCCCCTTCCTTTTTACTAGATCATTTTTTGGTTTTCAGTTGTTGGGTGGTTTAGCTGGTTTCTGGTTTTTGTCTCTGGTTTTTTGTGTTGGTACTGGGTTTTGCGGGCTGGGCTTCAGTCTTGTTTCATCTTAGTGGTTTTATCACCTATTTACTTTTTGTAATGGTTGTAAGGGGTTTTGGGTCCCCATAAAACCTATTTTTACTAGCATTCAAAAACAATTTACTCTTCATACACACTCGTAATTTAGTTCTAATTTTCTCTTTGTTATGAAAATTGCATTGTTTTGTCATGTTTGCATGGATTTTTTTCTTGAACTAATCTCATTTATATATTCATCTTTGTATCTCTTTGTAAATGTACTTCCTTTAAACTATATCTGAAAATTGTACATTTTACACGTTCTTGTGTTGCAACTTATTTTTGTAAAGTGGCATTTCTTAAATTTGAATTGATGGAGCCTATTGTATTACCATTAGTAAATACTTCTACAATATTATTGCATTGAGGAATCTAATCTCTCATTGAAAAATCAGTCATCTATATGATATAGCTATCTTTTAAAATGGGTCAATTTTGTCAGCATTTATGAATAGAAAATCGGCTTATCTTTGTTTCATACTCACAATTCAATCTATGGCTACAAAAACACAATGTATGTTCAATAGTCTTTTTGTTAAACTAGTCCAAATCTATCTAGATCTTGAAAATATATGATTACCAAGTTTTGGCTTTGACTTCTTCGAGTAATTATTATGTCTCTTCGATAGTGGCATCTCTTTATAGAACATTTAACAATACACCTTACTAGGCTCATTCCTATAATTCTAAATTTATAACAACAAGATCAAAATCTCTTTTGAGATCTCCCTCTAGAAAAAAATTCTCACTTTGGATAATTTTTCTAAGAGAGGATTTTATTTATCCAATAGATGATTGTTATTTTGTGAAGATTCAAAGAGTATATCTCACTTGTTTAAGGATTTGTCTTATGTTTTTTATGTTTCAAGTCTCTTCTTTGATCTTCGGGGTGTGCCCTAGGTATTTTTAGAATTATTCCATCATCTCTTCTCCCAAAGAATATATCCATCCTCCAAATCTATGCTTTCCCTTCTTTGGAAGATCTCTCTCCCACACCTTGTATGGTTCATTTGGAAATATAGGAACAATAGGGTGTTCTAGGAGGATTTTTATTGCTTTTTATGATATTTTCTAAATGTAAAAGGGTCATTCTTGAGAATTTTCACTTTGTTGTATCTGAAAGAAAAACTTATGAAAAATACCCTATTTTTTACAGAGACCTTCTTACTGCTATATTGTTGAATCTTGTTTGTGATATTTCTCTTCCTATTACTCTGTTGAGGATATACATAGAGAATTTTTTTTGGGAAAGACCTTCTATTAGTTCAATTAATACTAATTTTGATGGGGTGGCTAAGGGAAACCTTAAGCTAGTTGGGTGTGGGGGAATTTTAAGGAATGAACATCGCAGGTTATTGGCGTTGGTGGTGCTCCCCTTGGGAATCTAGACTAATCACACTATTAAATTTATTGTTGTGCACCATGGCCTTAAACTAGCTAAAATTTTGAATTGATCAAGGTGTGAATCAAAGGGGAATCCAATAATACCATTCAATATTTGAATGGTAAAGAATATTTCTCTTGGAAAATAAATTGTTGGATAGAGGAATCTATGAATATTAAAAACTCTATGTATGAATATCAAATCTCTCATATCTTTTGAGAGGGTAATTATATAGTGGATTAATTTGCTAATTTGGGGGTCCAAAATGATCATGAATTGAAGTAAAAAGGCACAACCCCCTTCTCAATGGGTCTTGGTAATGATTAATTTCAAAAGGTGAAATGTATAGATTCCTCAAGCATAGTTTAATTGATGATTGATATGAATTTCAGAGCAATCTAGTTGTCCTCCTCACATTCTTTTTGGGTTCAATCTTTTGGAAAGCTACCATTTTGAATTAAAGAGATACTGTCATTGATAGTAGCAATATGGGGGTGATAGAAACCATCTCTAACCCTTGAAATATGATGAGGTGAATAAGACCCCACTCTTTGGACAATTATATCAAAGGGAGGGGTTCCATTTCATGCATATATCCATGGCTTCATTCCCATTATCACTAAGAATTTTACTAATAATTCGAAGAACAAAACAATTTATATGTTTGGGAAAAATGGGGGAAGTTACAGAGGAGCTTATTTCCACTGTTACTGGGATTTCTATGGAGGTGAAAAAATTATTCATTAGTAGGAAGGATTTATACAATATTGTGGAGAATTGTGCCAAGTATAGTGAAGGGGAAGCCTTAGTCAAGAAGAAAAAGAGTGGTTACACATTGAGTTCCATTAGGAAGCTCTAGGCATCAGAGATGGAGGTAATAATTCAACACTTGTCCCTTGAAGGAAGATTAATTGAAGTTTATAACCATCAATTTCTATTGCTTAATCATTTCCACCATAAAATGTAGTTTTCTTTTTTTATTTTACCTCATCTCTTATATGTTGGAAAGCATAGGATCATGGAAAAATTCCCTAAAAGAGCCATTATTGCATGAGGGTCTAAGCTTACTAATTATGGAGTATTGAAATGAAAATCTTCCCTCTCCAAATCAAAAAATAAGGCTTCCCTTGTTTATGGGGAAGAGGAGGAAAAAAAAATAAGAGGAATATGATATTCTTTACTCTAAAAGGGATGAATGAGAGACAGAAATATGAGTTAGAGTTGGTTTCCCTTGACAAAAAGGGACCTATCCCTAAATTATCCAAGAAGAAAGGCTTGGAAAAGAATAATCCCAAGAGGGTGCTCTCCTCTCCACATGATTATTCTTACCATAATTTTTAATCGATCGATGTGGTCCCAAATATAAATGAGAAAGCCATTGATCCTTGTAGGGAGGGTCATCTCCAATTTCCCTGTGATCTCCCATTGGATTATCCTCTCCTCAATCCTGGGCATGAAAACTGTCTCGTTCTTATGAATATTACTCACAATACTGATGTTGACTTCTTCAAGATGAGAAAGATGTTGTTCCAAGAAAATAATCATATCAACATAAATTAAAGGGTATACAAAATAAAGTAGAGACAAACAAAAAAAATATTTCCCCTTGGATGAAAATAAGGGAAAATCTTGAGTTACCTCGTTGAAGAAAGTAGTAAATGATATTAAATCTAGATGAGGATGAACTTTGAGGGTAGAATTCTTTCCTTAGAGATCAAATTTGAAAGAATTAATGATAATATTTGTACACTCGTTACTTTATGACATAATGTAACTAAAAATAAGACTGAAAACATTACTGCAATAGTAAATAAGTTTGAAAAACTATAACATGAGCCAGTTTTGGTTGTGGATTTGGACTTTGGGGAAAAAAAACTCAAATAAAGGTGAAATTTGAAAAAATAAGGGTATGGAAATAGAATCATATGCTAAGAGTATCAATGATTATGATGCAACAGACTACTTCCCCCACTCCTAGTCTCATGAGGAGAGTAAGGAGTCTTTGTCTGTTTCAGTGAGTGCCTCCAGTGAAGATGAGGTCAAAACTATGGGAGCTCATATTGTTAAGGAGAAAGGTAAATTTCCTGAGGTTGTTGAGGAGGATGTGGGTGGCCAAAAAGTTCCTATTTTGGTCAATTACGTGAGTTTGAAAGAGCATGACATTCCCATCTCTCCGAAGCTCAAGGTGTTTATGGATGTGCAGTCGGAGAGGAAAGAGGAGGAAACCCCAAGTCATGACATTGTTGAGAAGGACCATATCCCTGCTACTTCTAAGAACATTCCTTTCTCTAGACTGTTGGATATGCAAGAGCGAAATGTCCAACTTCTCCAGGAGGACATGGACGACAAAATTTAGCCCCCATTTGGAGTTCTTCAAACTGTAAAGGCAATGGCATTGTACTCATTTCGACTGATGAAATAGGTATTTAAGGAAATCAAAAGTCTCCATCTCAAATTTAGAGCTCTATCTCCTCGTGTTGATCTCATCCAAGGTAATCAAGATTGTAGGTCGGTAGGGGTTGATGGTAAGAAGAACAAGGAGGATGGGAAATATTTGAAGTCTCTGCATGGCACATTTGACATTATGGAGAACACACTGAAAAAACATATGAAGGATAACAATATCATCATGGGTTCCACTATGGATTGTTTTAATTCCATTAAGTCTGAGATGGATTATGGTCCCCCACTATGAGGATTGATGATGAAAAGGACAACATGGAAGATGCTGGTCCGGGAAAGCGCACACGCTCAGCCAAGAAAAAGAAAATCTAAGATAGGATTTTAGAGCTGTTGGATTTCAATGCTGCCATCAAAAAGGTCTCCAAAGCTAAGGAGGAAGTGGAAGGCACTCTCCTGGAGTTCACCTAGTTCCTACAGTTCCCCTATTTTTTGCTGCTTCATCTTTTGTCTTTTGGCTACCAGAGAGTCTAGCTGGTTTCTGGATTTCTTCTCCGGTTGTCTATTTTATTCTAGGTTTAGCGGGGTGGGTCTCAGTCCTGTCTCTGTTTAGTCCATTTTATGCTATCTATCATTTTTTAATGGGTGTAAGGGGTTTTGGGTCCCCATAAAACCTATTTTTACCAGCAATCAAAAACAAAGGCCCATGAACCAAAACAAGTGGAAATCTAAAGAGAATAATTATGAACTTTTCTTAGTATCTCCAAGACTTGAAGAAGCTCTATTAGAAAACCTCCCAATTGGAAGATCGAGTCAAAGAACCCATGAAAAATCTTATCTAGGTGTCGATTCTCTGCTTGTCTTTTCTTTGCTTGTCCTATTTGTAGTTTTTTTTTTGTTTTGGCTTTTGGTTGGCTTCTAGGTTCTTGATGCTTAGCTGATGACAATATTTTGTATATAGGGTTTTGGGTCCCTTCAAAACTTGTTTGATTCATAATGATGGAAAACAGAAATGATTAAACTAAAAATGTCAACACTTCTCATGTAAAGTATTATCTCAAAAGTAGAAATTAATTTAATATGATAAAAATTCCTACATCATCCAATGTTTGTAGCCTCGAAGGTGACATTTTTTACACTTTATCCATTTGATATTCCAACTGAGCCTCTAAAAATATCAAAGTGAAACTCAACGCTCACTAATAATTTTGAATCATTCGATATACTCACTAAGAACTTTGGGTCTCACATATCCAACTATACCAACAAATTATATAAAGGTATTTAGAATTGAAATAGTTTAAATTATAGCTCAATTGAAATCTCTAAATTTACATGAATTAGTTTCACACTTCCAAAATATGTTGATTTTTCATGCCCATATCTAGTAAGGAGTGCATTCTCTAACTTTACATCTCAATTTCCTAACCTTATTTCATGAAGGTATTCAAGAATATCCACTACTACATTATAGAAAGTGCTTCATCCTTTGATAAGTACTCTTTCCTACTTATCTAGTCAAAAAATTCCCCTCCATCACAAGATTCAAGGCCCATATAGATATGGTAAGTATCTTGAAAGATAAAATAGAGCTTAATTGTCCTTCAAATATATAATTGTTCAAGCACAATGAATTTGACTTCTACATATGCTACTTTCTATTATTCTTCCATAAATAATTTCTTCATAGCTTTGAATGAATAAATTATCCCAATTTCTTTCTTTCTTTCCCTAATAACTTTGAAACAAGATTCAACAACAAGAAATATGTCAATTTCCAAATCATAAATGTGATACACTTCTTGTAAATCCCTAGAGGTATAGTTCAATGAGAATTGAATTCCATTTTTCTTCCCACTATCATTACCAATGATTTTAAGTCCATTGGAAATGTTATTATTAGTAGTGGCTGGAATAATGTTCAAATCATGTAATTTCACCTCCATTTATGACCGAAATCTTCAACGCCGGCTAATAAATATGGTCATCTACCTATCATGTGCCTTATTTTTATTTTTTGCATTTAGAAACAATTTACTTAGCAATTTGAAAATACATTTTTTTTAATAAATATTAAATTTCAATTCTTATATTAATGGATTAGAGTCATTCAAAACATAATTTTTCATTGGACTTAACTTATTCTAAAATATTCTTGTGAAAAATTCAATGGGAAGACAAGTCAAATAGGGAAAAACAAGAATGTATACTTGAAGAAAAAATAGGAATGCCAAAACTTGGCTGGCTCAAAATGTCGTGACTAAAATTTCCACCCACTAATTCCAAACATGAATTAAAAATGCAAATACATATCCTCACATAAAATTTTGAGGACAAGGTGGTAATTATATACTCTTGACATTGTATCTTACATAATACATCCTACATAACTATTACATGCTCTAATTTATATGCCATTCATGAAAAACCTTTACACCATTCATGTGGTAAAAGAATACAATGGAAGAGATCTTCCATGTCCTAGATAGAAAAAAATCTACATAAGAAGAATTTCTCTCAATTCTTGATCACTCATTCGTTCACTACGCCTAATAGAGTAATGGCTTTTTAGGTGGCAAATAAAAATAATGAAGTGTAGCAATTATTATAGAAAACTTTAACTATTAACTATATCGCCATTGATAAATGAATGATGGAGGGAGTGGGAGCGGGAGCAGGAGGAATTTTGAGTTTGAATATGGGCAGGAAATAGAGATCACATGTGCCTAAGGGGATTGCAGGAGATGGCAATGGCGATACACTGACAGACTAGGAAAAGGAAGACACAGATTAAAAGGTTGGGGTCCCACTCGATAGACGGAAGGATCCAGGAAAAAAGGAGGTGGGGTCAAAGGGGATTCCAGCTTAGTCCGAGACCCAACTTGGTGTCAAGGAATATTTTTCTTGGCATCGTCCTTGGTCAACTTTATTCAGGATCAAACCAACGGGCAAGTCCATTTTATAGGTTATAAAAGACCTATCTAAGAAGGAAAATGGAAAATTTTCTATCTCTCTACCAGATGAACTAATTGACCACAACATCACTTTGATGTCTCTTACTCTGGTGGGAAAATTTGCTGGCTCTAGGCCTAATATTGACATTGTTAGGTCTTTTGCTAGAAAAAAGTGGAACCTAAAAGGCTAGGTGGAAATCAAAGCCATGGCAAAGGGTTTTTTATCCTTTGAGTTTTCTTTCCAAGAAGACTTATCCAAGCTCATGTTTGCTGGGGCATGGGCTATTAGGAAATCATCTCTAGCCTTGTAGAGGTGGTCTCTGAATCTGGATCTTAATGTTTCATTCTATTCCCAAGCCCCGGTCTGGGTTAGGCTACTGGAGTTTCCTGTGGAGTTTTGGTTTGAAGATGTTTTTTCTGGTATAGAGAGATCTTTTGGAGAGCCTCTTTCGATAGACCCAATGATGGTGGATCGATGACATCTCACCTATGCTTGTATCTGTATAGGGGTGGAAGAGGGGAAGATATGCCAGACATCATAGAGATACATTCAAAGCTTGGAAAAAGATTTGAGAAACTGAAATATGAGAGTGTTCCTTTTGCGTGCTTCCATTGTAAGAAGGTGGGGCATATGGCTAGGAAATGCCCCACTCTAGCTAAGGCTAAAGCCAAGAAAGCCGAGAAGTCAAGGGGTGCAACCAAGGAGAATTTTCCTGAAATATCTAACTCAGGGCTTCAGGCCTCTATGGTTTGGAGGAAAAAGAACCCCAAGTTTCCCGATCAGTTACAGGGAGGATTTGGTGCCCCCTCCACCGACGCCATGGGGGAACCCCATCTCGGCTCGGTCGGTGACTCGCAGGGCCTAGAACTTTTTCTATTTGTGGAGGTAGAACTGGTTTTGAAAGGCCTCTACTTTCCCACCATGAAGGATTTGGACTGTGCATAAGGATCTCCATAGTCCCTCTCATCAATTACTCCACGTTACCCTAAGCCTTCCTGGGAGATTGGGGTTTTCCTTCTAACGAATAAAATTATGGTGGATAACAACACTCTCGTGATGCCCATTACAAATCTTGTGTCACCTTATCCTGAGTTGAAATGCTAGGAGAAGGTCCATAAATTGGAATCTCTGTTAAAATTGGCTACTCCTAGGAAGTTTACTAAAGTGGAAGAACTATTTTTCATGCATAAGGAAGGGAAGAAGGGAGAGTGGACCAAAGTCAAAAATAAAAAGAGCAGAAGAGACCCTTCCCCGGTCTCTCCTATAGCTACGAGGAGTAAGAATAAAGCAGATCTAGGGCCCAAAACTAAAACCCTATGATGGAAAAAATCTACCCAGATCCGGCAAGAAGAAGCCTGTAATAAAATTGCGAATGGAACCCAAAAGACCATCCAAGCAACATGTAACTCCAGTTATTAATGAAGTTAATCTCTTGGAATGTTCATGGTATTAATGGGCCACATAAGTAGGATATTATTAGAAATATGATTAGGGATCACAGACCCGATGTCATGCTTATACAGGAAACCAAGATGAAAAAGGAAAAACTGGATTGCATTAAGTTCTGTAAGACTATAGATAGGGTGGCAACTAGCTCAGAAGGTGGTTCTGGTGGTCTTCTGACTTTGTGGAACTCCTCAATGTTGAAGGTGGATATTCTATACGAAGAATGTAATGTGTTTCTGCTTAATCTCACAAATATTAAGAATAAGGATAGTTGGTTCATTATGAATATCTATTCTCCCAACTCTAAAAAAGGGCATAGGTTATTTTGGGATAAAGTTAGAAATATTGTATCTATGTTTAATCTTTCTAAATGTATTATTATGGTCGTTTTCAATACTCCTTTAAAAGAAGGGGAAAAATCAGGTGGGATATCCCATGATCTAGAAAGTAGGCAGGATCTCATGAATTTTATCAATGACCAAGGCCTCTTAGATGTTGATATTCAAGGGACAAATTTCACTTGGAGTGATAGGAGAACGAGGGCTGAGTGCATTCAAGTTAAACTTGACCAGGCTTTTATCACAATGGATTGGTTGAACACCTTCAACTGCACTCTCTCCACTCTGGTGCGTATTGGGTATGATCACTCCCCCTATCTCTTATCTTGGACCCTTTTATTAAGAAAAGGAATTTCCCCTTCATATTTGAGATGATGTGGTTGACTCATCCCAATATAAATAGCAAGATCAAAGAATGGTGGGACATTGAGGTAAAAGGATCGGCTATATTTAGAGTAGCCAAAAAATGTAGAAATATAAAGTTAAACATTAAGATCTGGAACAAGAAGGACTTTGGGAACATTTTTCATCCAAAGCCAAGGCCATTTCTGACCTAGGTAATATCCAAGAGGAAATTTAGAGGGATGGCTATGATGAGATCAACCTAAATCAATAAAAACTCCTACTCTCAGGGTATCACAAAGTGATTGGAAAGGAGGAAATGTATTGGAGGCAGAGATCTAGATCCATACGGCTGAGGGAAGGAGACCAAAATACTCACTTCTTTCACTTATCCACCATGTAACACAGGGCAGCTAACGGAATCAATAGCATTAGAAGGGGTAAGAATATCTTGAAGGAGGATAATGATATCTCTTTAGTTGCTGTGGAATTCTTTAAATCCCTCCTATCCCGAGACCTCACCCTCTAGGACCTGGACCAGGAGACTCTCTTGAGCTTTATTGCTTCTATCATTTCTGATTTCCAAAATAAATCTTTGACCGCTATCCCCAAGAGTGACAAAGTTAAGAAAGGTTTGGATTCTCTCCCAGAAGACAAGGTCCTAGGCCTCGACAACTTCCCTATGTTATTCTTCCACAAGCATTGGGATATTGTTAAAGCGGATGTGATAAAAGTTGTGGAGGAATTCTTTGGGTCCAAAAATCTCCTAAAGGAACTTAACTCTACTTTTCTGGTCCTAATCCCAAAATTCATAGGGGCAGATGCTATGGATCTTCTTCGGCCCATCATCTTATGTAATTCTTTCTACAAGATAATCTCTAAAGTTTTGACTATCAGAATCCTTCAGGTGCTCCCCCTCATTATTTCCCAGCAGTAGTCTGGCATTGTTCCTGGTTGTCAAATCTTGGATTCGGTTATGGCAGTTCATGAAGTGATTCACTCTTTAGAAGCTGGTAAAAGGGAAGGCTTTCTCCTCAAGCTTGATCTGTCCAAAGCCTAAGACCGGGTGGATTGGTCTTTTTTGTTGAAGGTTTTTTGTGCTTTTGGTATTAATAACACCTTTTGTCAGATCATCCTTCATCTCATCTCCTCATCATCTTTCTCTGCCATGGTTAATGGATCTCCTTCCGCTTTCTTCAAAGCTTCTCGGGGTCTAAGACAAGGGGATCCACTATCACCTATCCTTTTTATAATCTTGGCTGAAGGCCTGGGACAGTCGGTTTCTCCACATAGGCTCTCGGGGAGGATGAAAGGTATCTAGTCTTCCTCCAGTTTAACCACCTTCTCTCATCAACATTTTGTTGATGACACCATCCTGGGTGGTGAAGCTTTTGTTTCTGAAGCTAGAACTATTAAACACTTACTAGACTCCTGTACTAGCACCACGGGCCAATCTATCAACTGGTGAAAGATCTCCCTCTTTTTCATCAACACGTCGGAGGTCAGACAAAGAAGAATAGTGGAGATTATAGGTTGTGGTATTGGTTCTCTCCCTTCAACCTACTTGTGCCTTCCTTTGGGAGAAAAACCCTCAGATTCTTTCTGCAACAAGCTCATTGATAGATTTAATAGAAAATTGACTGGCTGGAAGGGAATTCTCCTTATTCAAGCAAGAAATATTTAGCTGGTCAAGTCTACCCTTTAAAACCTCCCTACTTATGCTCTTAGCCTCTTCTCTATTCTGGTTAAAGTTACTGATGCGTTGGAAAAATTTCAAAAGAGATTTCTTTGGTCTGGGGATGAGGAGCATCGACGTCTTCCTTTCATTTCTTGGGATAAAGTCTATTTACCCAAAAAGGTAGGGGGGTTGGGGATTAGATGGATTAAGCCTTTCAACAAGGTGCTTCTCGTAAAGAAGATTTGGAGGATTTTCAATGGTAAAGGGGAGTGGCAGGATTTAATTGAGGAAAAATATCTCTCCAGTGCTTCTTTGCTTTCTTTTTTTCAAAATGATGACACCCCAAAAGGATCCTACATCTGGAATGGCATCATCAATGCCAAAGACCTAGCTAAGTCAAAAGTGAAGTGAAAAATTGGAAACAGGCACAATATCATCTTTTGGCATGATAATTATATTCTGTCAGGGCCCTTGGAAGATATGGAATGTTTCAACTCTTGGAAGGAGGAATGTATCTTACATTTTGGGGATAGAGTGCGTGACTAGAGATTGGGAAACTCTTGGGTGGATCTGTCCTCTCTCTCCCAGGAGCTATGTCCATTAATCACCCCTCTTAATGCCACCTCCCTCTCTCAGAATTGGGATGCTTTGATATGGGAATCTTCCCCAAGTGGTTCTTTCATTGTTTCTTTGGCCAAGTCTATTCAGATGCATCTAGAGGTTTCCCCTACTTGGGCGCAAGCCTGGCTTCCGGGCCTTATCCCTAAAATCAATATTTTTTACTGGCTTTTTCTTCAAAACCACATCCTTATTGTTGATAACCTCATCAAGCGGGGCATTCCCATCCCCAACAAGTGTGTTTTGTGTCAGATTGAAGCTGAGACAGTGGACCACATCTTTATTCACTGCTCTTATATGCGGGTGGTATGGCATTTCTTCCTATCTCTTTTGGGCTGCAGTGGTGCTTCCTGTCCACTATTATGGATCTCTTTTCCCAATGGACCTTTCCCTTAGAAATACTATTTTTCAAAAATTATGGTCTTGGGGGCTTCCTCACCTCTATTGAGGCGTTTGGAAGGAACGAAATAACCACATCTTCAGGGATTGTAGTGTTACTTTTAAAATTCTTTTTGAAAAAATTCACCATGCTCTCATGGAAAACTTTGTTATTTGTTGGAATCCTAACCATTTTGTACATGTTGATGAATTTGTTAATCTCTCTATTACCATTGATAAAATAAAGCTTTGTACCTGGCTTCATCACCCAGATGGTTGGGCTAAAGCCAACATTGATGGCGCAGACAAGGGAAATCCTGGGAAGGCAGCAAGTGGTGGCATTATTCATAACAGCTATGGCTAGGGCATTTCTATTATTAGTTTTCCTCTGGGAACACAAACCAACCATTTTTTAGAAGCAAGTACCATGCTTCATGTGACCAAATCGGCTCATGACTTGGGAATTAGAGATTTATGGTTAGAAGGGGATTCCCAAAATATTATCAACTGTCTCAATTTGAAACACCCGCCGTCATGGACCATTGTCAACTTGATTGAGGAAACTCGATCACTCTTGAAGACCTTTGATAAGGTCCATTTATCCCACTTATTTACACAAGGCAACCAAGAAGCTGAGTGGTTTTCCAACTAGGCAGTCAGAAATGAAAAGTAGACACAATGGCTTTACGGTGGTGACCTCCCACGTGAAGTATTAGATTTAGTTTCTTATGATCGAATCCATGGAAAGGAGGGATTTATAAAGATCAATTATGATTGTTAGCACTTTTAATTCAAATGGGTTTTCCATTATTGGAAAGTATGAGACAGGCTGGATTGGCAATCACATCATATCACACTCGCACACTTACGAAGTTCTCAAATGCTTCATCAAAACTTGTTGCTCAAGTCAAAAAAATAGAACCATCTGGAATACTTTGGAGATTTATGGTTTGAGCCTCTGTGGTGCTTTCTATCCTATTTTTCTTGAGATGGGTGGGGAAAGGCATAGGAGGGAACCTTCTAAAGACTTGGAATAATGGAAATGACACACCAAAATCTGGAAGTATCTTCAAAGAGATGGCATTTCCACCTTCATTGAGAGGCTTCACGGTGGGAAGCTGACTGTAACAAATATGTTTATCAAGAACTAGGATGAGGGTAGAATAGAGATAAATGAAAAAAAAATTACAGTGACCGAGGAGGTTATCTCAACGGTCACGGGGATTCCTATTGTGAGAAAGAAATCCTACAGAGGTAGGAAAATCTCAGACTCAACTATAAGCGACTTTATCAGAAATGATGAGGAAAAGAAAGGGCTTACCAAGGTCAGCACACACTACCTTCTGGAAGGGCTAAAGAGACTATGGTGGTTTGTGTTACATACTATCATCTACTACATAACACTGGATACCAAGTTTGATAGAATCCGCACTTATCACCTTTTCCTGTTGAACCATTTTTGCCATGATATGAAGGTGTTCATTCCCTTTTACATGTACACTTTAATTAATGAGAATATAAATGGTTATAGAGAGAAGGCTATAGCTAACCCTAACCTGCACAAGGGCCTTCTGTTATTAATCTATGAATACTTTAAGGCACAAACCCTAGGAAAGGAGGTGGTTAAAAAAGATGAGGCAGAGGTCTCTAGCTCAAATTACATCCCCTCGGAGATGGAAGACAGTAAGGTTCTACATTCTAACCATTAAGAGGAGTATGAAATGAAAAAAAAAACTCTGGTTTCGTCCTCTAAAAAGCAAAGAGTGAGTTTGAAAAGCACCAAAAAATAGAAACTAGTTACCCCCAAAAAATAGAACACCATGGTTATCTCTTCTAAGGAATACATTGAAGAGGATATGGATACAGAGGAGGAGGAAGGAATTACCAGTGGCAAAGGCAAACAGAGGAATAAATCTACCATGGGTAAAGGGTGCCAGCAAGAAGTTGAGTCCACTTTTTGGGCAAAAAGTGGAAGTGTTTTTCTTGTTTTTCAAATTTTCTGTCAATTGATGTCAAAATTTGAGGCACTTAGAGATTGAATCTTAGAAAAATTC
>MU226461.1:3494892-3509419 GCA_018584345.1 Thuja plicata
CTAGGTTTACATTTTTGTTTTCTACCCAGGGTTTCTTATTTCAGTTGTGTTTAGGTTTTCTACCTAAGGTTTTAAGTTTTGAAAGTCTTTCTATTTTTCGTAACTAATTTACAAAGTAAAATAAAACGAAACATAATATAATTTAAACTGTAATCCAATTAAAAGAACAATTTTCAAATATTAAACATCATATACGTATTGAACATTAAATATTAAACTAGTTCTAAGAGAGAGAGAGAGAGAGAGAGAGAGAGAGAGAGAGAGAGTTTATTGAACATTATTTTCAAGATTTAGGGTTTACAATTTTTTTGTTTGAAGTTCTGTCTAGCTTTACATTTTTGTTTTCAACCTAGGGTTTACAATCTTGTTTCAGTTGTGTTTAGGTTTTATTTTTATACCTAGGGTTTCTTGTTTCAGTTGTCGTTAGGTTTAGTTTTTAGTTTTCTACCTAGGGTTTCTTGTTTCAGTTGTCGTTTGGTTTAGGTTTTAGTTTTCTACCTAGGATTAAAAATAAGTTTTCTAAGCTAATTTACAAATTAAAATTTAAAACTAAATATATAACAATTTATTTTAATTCTATTTAAAAAAGTTGTAAACATTAAACACAATATACAATTTTTAACATTAAACTAATTAAAAACAATAATAATTTTTTTTTTTAATAAAAAACAATAATACATACCTGTAGTAGGAAAAATGGCAGCAGGGGGGTCAGTGGTAGCTCTCAAAAATGGTTACCCATCCAGATAAAAATGTAATCCCGTTTTGCAAATTGTGAAAATGATTTGGAAAACAGTTTTAAACAAATTTTAAATACTTTTTAAAAATGGGCACCCATTTTTTTTAAAACGGGCACCCGTTTCTTAAAAACGGGTGCCCGTTTTGCTACGGGCACCCGAACCAAAATGGGTGCCTGTTTTTGAAATGGGTACCCATTTTTGAAATGGGTACCCATTTTATATTCACGGCTCGGGCACCCGAACCATAACGGGCACCCATTTTTTAAAAAACAGGTGTCTGTTTCTATTTGCCAATTTTTTTTGGCCGCGAACTTTCGCAGAATTGGCACTCAACTTTGTGCTTGCACCCTAAAAATAACAAGGACAGGAAGAGGGATTTGAAAGAGGAATGAAAAACCCCTACAGACAACACCCATAGTGTTTCCCCTGTTTTGGGTCAAAATCTAAAGAGGAATCTATAGGATGACTACCAAGACACTAATCAGACTCCCCACTCCCCTCAGCTCTCTCAACCACATGATTTAGAGAAGGATGACAAGCAAGATAATGAATTCTTTTGCTACATGGCTGAACAGGGGAAGATTATTGGGTGGCACAATTTCAATGTGAAAATAGAAAAGATGGGGATTACTAGAGAAATCATAAATCCTAAGGTTATCAAGAGGGAGGGAGGCCAAATCAAGATGGATGAGCTCATCAACCCTTCTTTAGTGGTGCTCAGCGATAATGCCAGGGAGTTTGAAATGGACATGCTTAATAACTTCTGTAACAACATGGTTGATAATTACAAAACCATCAAATGGTTATTCTACGAGGTGGAGGACCTCAAAAAAGGGCCAACAACAAGGATAAGGATAATAGGGAGAAGACCACATAGGATCCAGAGATTAATAGCAGAGTGAAAAAGCTGGAAGATAACATGACTAGGGTTGAATCTACCCTTAAGAATATTGCCAAGAAGAGCTATAATATCCTAAAGCCCTCTAAAGAGCACACTAGCATTATCATTGAGAAGCTAGAGGCTAAATTAGAGGGGCTAGAAGTGGACAATACTGAGGTGGAGACTGATCGGAATACTGAACAGGGTCCTGGTCAGCACACCAAAGCCAGAACCAAGAAGATCAAGGACAAGGACATGGCACTGGATTTCCAAAAGATCAAGGAGTCAGTGGCCAACATGGAAATGCTCGAAGCCAAGGTGGCTACTCTGATGGTGGATTTGTCATGAGGGTCCCTGGTTTTTTCTGCTGACCCTGTTCTTTCTGCTTTTGTAGAAGTCATTGTTTTTCTTTGGCCTTTTCCCGTCCAGTTCTGTCTTTTCTATTTTACTTCATTTTAAACTATGCTTCATGATACTACTTTCATGTTTCGGGTTTCAAGAACCCTGTAAAACCTATTTTACTTAATCAAAAACTATGTCGCCATTGACAAAATGAACAAAATTGGCTATGTCAAATACCTACAATACCTTCAAAGATTTATTGTGGCACAAAGAAAACTCCTTTCTTATTATCAATGAATTATTGGGTGTGTACCAAGCTATAATACCATATTAAAAAGATTTATAGAAAGTCCAAATATTTTAATTGTAATTGTAACTATGCAGCCAAATTCTAACCAGTATAATATGTTAATTATTGCATGACCAAATTATCCTCTATTATTATTACGTATTCACGAAAATATATATGTTATTAAATATTAACCATTTTTTTATGATTTGGATATTTGTAATTAATTACATCCCATGCTTATAGATTACTCATGTAGATATAGATCAAAGCAATTGCCATTTTACATTCTTATCTTCTAATGAATGAAACATTGGTTGGAATGATAATTAATTTTTCGTTATCATTCTAAGTATATGATATATAATAGAAGCATTGATTACTATTATTTGATGTGAATAGTTGCATTTTTTTTTCTTTGTTTCTTAGTAAACATAATTCAAGAAGTAGAAATTTATAAAAACTAGTAATGTTCAATATAAACAATGCCTCTAGCTCACCCCTATGTCTAATATCATCGCATTTGAGCCACTACATTTATGGCCTTATAAAGCTACAATAATAATGTCTATGACATTATCCCTATAAATTGTTGGTGAGTAATGAGAGACATTATCGAGATAAATTGAAGGGGTTGAGAGAATCCCCCCTGCATTAAAAACCTAATAAAACAATTTAAAATGAGCCAACATCTACTTGTATAATCATAAAAAAAAAACCTAAGAGGAATTTATTATGTACAATTATTCAAATTTATTATACTTGTATGTAATATTAATTTATATTGATACACAAGGCTTGGATGATGTGATCATATGATTAAGCCTTACATAAAATAGGTAACAAGAAAAGTTTCACTAAGGACCTTTTTTTGTTATGAGCTTCTCATCATAAGAGAAACCACACAGGAATTGCCAAAGATAATGACCATAGAAAGGGTTGTGTATCCACTTTATTGTTCACATCAAACTTACATAGAAACTAAAATGACATATATATTATGCCTTGATCTTGTGCTAAAGGTTAATATAGGTGGTCTAAGTATGGAGTTGTCCCTACAACACATGTAATCAGGGATGGAGATTTACGGTGGTAAATTATTAAATATCATTAATAAATGAAGATAGTTATTAAGTGAAGGAAATGAAGATAAAAATATCTAATATAAAGCTAAGCTAAAGTATATTCTTTGTATACTTAGAAGGAACCTCAATGGATTTTCTTGTCTCCCTAAGACATTGGGCTAAATTATGAGGTGGTACTCGAGGTATTTATCTATTCTTCTAAATATGTTAACCTCTATGCAATTCGATTACATGACTATAGTCTCCAAAAGATAATTAGGGTTACAAATTGTTCTTTAGTCTCTAGATAGAGCATTATGTTACGTATCTTGATTGATAAAAGGATGTTCATCTTGTTTGATGTATGGATGCCTAACCCTACTTAAGTGATAGATATCTATCCTAGATGGATAGATGAAACTCCCATCCCATAACAACAAATGCCTATCCCATATAGCTAGATGCATATCCCACATGAATGGAAGTACCTTGGTGTAAAAACAAATGAATACTTAATCACTTAGAAAATAGTAAAGAAAAAAGTTACAATATTTTCATATTAGATAGATTAGATTATTACACAATTGCTTAGTATTTGAATTATGTTCAAATATGACCCCTTGATTTATAACTTATTGAACTCATTCCACACAAACTTGAAAGAATATTTTCATCTTATAAATTAATAAAATATAAAATAAACCTATTCATTTAAAATAAAATTAAAAATCACCATCAAACTTTAAAAAGCATAATTAAAACTAATGAAGCCCACCTTCAACTTTTAAATTTGCCATACATTTAACCTCGAGAAGCTAGAATAATCATTTGTGACTATAGCGTAGCCAGGAAGAAAAAGAAATTTAAGGGGGTATGCCTAAACCTTTTGAAAGGCATCGTCTCCTAGCTGCAAACCACGTTTTAAAGTTGATTTTTCATGTTTTCAAAATGTGAAATAAAAACATTCAAACTGGATTGCTTTTTTACCTTTCCATCCTATGCTTTCAAACACCTTTGTGAAAGGCCATAGTTCATGATAAGAATAAACATCCTGCACATTCAATGAACGAGATCCCAGCGTAAAGTTAAACATAACGTAAGCAAGTATTTCATTCTACCACAAAAATCCACTGGACTATTCTACTTCAATCCTTTCAAAATCTGAGCTGGGAGCACTGCATTCTACCCTAAATACAACTGTTAATGGTTAACATAGTCTTTTAACTCTATCTTCAAAAACAATATTCCGGACTTACAAAATACTATTATAGATAGATAAGATCTTAGGGGCGGTATTAACAAAATAATGGAAGGAAAAAAGTATAAGACAACTAAACTCAAGTGTGATGTGAACAAAGTTATATCATGTCCATGGCGAAGAGCTTGCGGTGAGAAACTTCTTTGGGAGTATTCTGTTGACTAGCGAGGAGCATTTTGCGTCTAGTTATCCCTCCTATAAGAATCTTGTAAACATCTCCCCAACCTGTTTATGTAAAACAAAGTAATATTAAAAATTAAAAATAATAATATATTTCATTATCCAAGACTAGAGCGTTTTGGAAGGATTGTATTTTTGTCCATTACATTCACAAACCTGCTGGTAAACCTGCAATCCTTCAATTTACATCAGAATATTTCAATCTCTCAAAACAAAGAATGCAAATTCTTCCTAGCCCTTTCAAGGAGTAAAATATTTAGAGCAGAAACAGATTTGTAAGCTCCTCGTAGAATCTATAATGATTTTGTAAAGTAATCTTCACAGTGCAATTAATGTTGTTCCTCGTGGAATCTATAATGATTTTACATAAAATAATCTTCAGCGTGCAATTAATGTTGTGTGTAATTTAGACCTTAGAAGCAAATCTCTTGAGAAGTGTTTCCAAAGAAAACCGCGCCATAATCCTGTGAATAGCTTTTCAAAGAAATCCAAAATTTCTCTCCCTTTAAGTCTAAAATGAAAAAAACGACAGAAGCACCTCAAATAAACATTGATGAAATTAGAAATAAGTACATAAATAAAAACTTCAAAGAAATCCAAAACTTCACTCATTTTAGTCTAAATAGATAGAAGTGGTGCATCTCGAATGAATGAATGATAAAGAAATACATGAGTAAGTAAAGTTTTCCCTTATCTCAAGCCGTGATAATCAAATCCAGACAGTAGCAAATCGTTCAAGATGGGAATCTGCACCTTCCCGTGTACGCATCTTTGCTTGAATCCTCAAAATCTATTGGTCTACTCGAATAGCTTTTCAAGAACTGTCGGTTTTTGCTTTCTTTTTGTGAAAGAAGAATTGCTGAAGCATCGCAGGAATCCGACTCTGATTTAGTAGCCAGATGCTTTTACAAGAGGCTTTTCGGAAACTTCCTGCAACTGTTCATAAGGCTTCAAAAAGCCAATGAGATTGTAAGCTAAATATCCAAATGATTGATCATTTAAGATTTCATTGCACTTGTGAATGATGGAAATAGCAACGAAGATCTGATATTTGTTCTATGGTGTGCTAAGAAAATGAGCCTCCTATGACTACTGATTTATTATAAAACTGCATGCACAGTTTTCTTAATAGTATTTCAGATCATTTTCTATCTGTCGTGACTACCCTTGATTGATTTGAAACTTGTCAACATTGGGTATCGTGGTAGTCATGAGTTTTTCACTTGGCATGTGAAGCACTAAAATTCTAGAGCAGGTTTATCCATCCGCAAAGAGTAAAGAGAAATGGTTGCTATAGAAGTGATGATGCAGTGACTAAAAGGTAGATTTGCAACAAAATAAGGGGAAGATCGAAATCAAGAATAGTGAGAACCAAACAAATTGGAAGGTGCCTGAGATATTTTGATGAGGCAAGTTGAAGTAAAAGGCGGTCTACTCTTTGATCTTGCGCTAAGTTTACTACTTTTAACTATATTCTATACTTAACTGTTAACTATATTCTATACTTTTCTTGACTAGAAACATCAATTTATGCACCTGCAATAAAGCGTGTTAATTGAAAATCTCTTATACACTTCTTACATTGTTGTCCAATTAGTTGCATAACTGTTTTTTAATATAGAGTTTAAGCAGAACATTAGAAATTCACTTACTCAATGATTCAACCATCTATGTTTCCCTGTGAGGGTTGAATCTATGTTATGGCTTTGCTATTTCTACCGATTAAAGTTGCACAGTGTTCATAATAGCATATACTTCTCTTACATGGAAATCTAGAGAAGGGATCAAGTGGCCTTTTCATATTCAGCGAATGCATAAAAATATGCCTATTGCATAGAGGTGAAAATAGGAGCAGCGTTAATTTTCTTACCGGGTGGTGTTCACTGCTTGGAATTTTCAAGTTAGATATCTATGCGATACATTTGGGACAACACTAGAAGCATATGGAGGAGGAAATGTGAAGGAAACTTCCAATTCACAGGTTTAAGTTGAAGACTTAAAATTTTCATCAAATTGATTGAATTTTAGAGCCAATCACTAGGGAAAATTCATAAGAACGTGTTTGCTTGGTGGAGTGATAAGGTTAATTTTGTTTGAACAATGAAGTTATTTATTTGTTGAAATCAATATTATCATTTTTGCATATATTTAAAACATTGCTTGTATTTTTGAGGACATATTTGTCACATGTAATAAGACATTCAAGGAATCAAATGAATCAACATATAGATTAAGAGTAACAAGATATGATCAGAGGTTGGAGGGAATGGAAGTCGAAGGATACCTATCATCTCGAGCTAGCTTCTTACATAGCAATGATTCATTGCATGAGAAGCATCATATTCGTCTCCTTGAATAAAAGAGGGAGCTTAACATATTTGTGTCCTTGAAGAAAAAAAGGGTGCTTGGTATCATGATTGTCACTTCAAGGAGCAAGGGGGAGAAATATTTGGTTGATGATTTATCAAGCACTTGAGGAAGCATTCCGCAGACTTAGAGGAAGTATGGACATTCAGAGGAAAGGTTATCTCATGTGGAGGCATTGATTGAAGGAGCAGAATACTTCAATGATTTTATTTGACAACATTGTGTGCCTCGATACAATGCCAAAGGCAGTTTACTAACCCCATATTTGGACAATTATTTAACTAGGAAAATTATACAACCATAGGTTATGTGCAAGATCATGGGGGGCCAAAAAGTGGGGATGTGAAAAAATCCACTTTTCACTCGTCCAAAAGCACATGAAAATGTTTGTTGACTTTTTAGTAGGCCTGGGTGTCAGTACACCTAGGCAAACCTAACACCAAAGAACAAGCCTAATTGGGTACATGATTGTTTTGGGTACCTAAAAATATCGGGTACCCAATTTTTTCAGGTACCAGAAAAATTGGGTACACGAAACCTATGGCGTAAATCAAAACCTGTGAGGCGCTTTCCTCATTTGTCTCATCGTTTTGGGTTTGGAAAATGGCTCTAAATATCCTATACATGATTTTTTTGAGTACCTGATTTCTCCAACAACAAATTTGACTCCACAGTTTATCCAATAAGTAAATTCTTGCTATATCTTGATTAATTTTTTTTTCATTTTCATGTTAAATGTAGTTTTTTTGGTTAAAATGGGGTTTTGTATTGATTTTTTTAATAATATATGAAATCAATTTGAAATTTATATTTGTATATTATTTAATCAGGCATGACTGACAACAATGAAGATAATAACCCTCCCCCGCCAAATAATGATCCCCAAAACAATCCAGAACCGCTTCAAAACCCTCAATCTTTAGAGGATTTGATACAAGAGAATTTTAACACTATACGAGGCTTCAAAAATATGTATTAGAATATACCTACATTAGCTCCTATGCTTGCCACCCTAAATACCATTATTGAAAACATTAACACCCTTACACAGCAACATAATGCTGCTCTTCATTGCGTGATGATATGCACACCCAATTTGATGATAGGCTTGACCATGATGGGGTTGCGGCCCTTAATATAAATAAGGAAGATATAGCCTCCATTTTTTTTAATCCTAAAACTGGATTAAAAGTTGACCCCAAAAAGCACAAATTATCAATAAAATGGTGCATAAATGAAGCAATGTGCACACACTTTTGGGATCGCTGGTGGATGGTTTTTGATAAACGACCCCATAGCAATTTTGAGCTCCCTTTATATTTCATAAAAAAATGTATGCTGAGTTTGTGCTTGGTCACAATGTTAATTATTGGAGCATGAGGCCCAACATGGGTGTAGGTGGAGGAGCTCCTTAGACTAGGCCATTTGCCTAGCACAAAAAGGCGACTACCTTTGTGCCCCCCACTGATGTCTCTCCCCTCCTCCAGTGCAGCATCCCAATATCATTGCAAAGGCTACCTCACAGAGTATTAGGGCCATTCACATCCTGAGTGATCAGTTGATCACACAGACAAGGTCATTGTTGCCTCCTGGTGTGGATGATGCTAGCACATCGACATCTAGAAGCAGTTCACATGTATGTGTGCCCCATACTTGCATTATGTGCAAGAATTTGTGCCTCAGACTACTTACTGATGTTGATACGTATCAGTATGTTATTGATGAGGACACAGGAGACATAGCTACAGAGGCTGCAACACCTCATGGAGCATCTGCGTCTCATGAGAGTGCTGAGGAGGGGTACGTAGAGCCATGGAGTCCTATTGATATGGTAAGAGTAAATATTATAAATAAATTTTTCACATGACTTATTTAATTTATATATTTAGAATAGTTTTAATGATTGCATGCACTTATGTATATATATTTGGTCTATTTATGTTCAGTTGATGACAGAGGAGGAGTTGAGACAAGTGGATGACTCCACACTTTTGGCCATTTCATTTGGCCTTGACACCTATATGGTATATTATAAATTATGTACCCATTAGTTTTTTTTTATATCATTTGGTGTACATGCTGAAATATCTATCAATTAGAGAAATAAAATTCATACATTTACTAATATATTGTCATCTTATTGTACTCTTGCAGGTCTCAGCTGATGTTAGTGGGGGGCATGAGGGGGTTCCTTCCTCATGCGTCGACAAAGGAAAGGTAATTAATTGTTTAAGATTAATTATGCATGCATATGTATTTTACTTGTGTGTAGTAATAAATATTTTACATGTACTTTATTGTATAGGGTGTGGCTCACGACGATGTCCCGACACATGTTTGGGAGCTTGGGCTCACAGGCATCTCGATTCAGGGTGATAGCCCGATTATACGTAGATTTGTACATATTGTTATTTGTGTTTTGTAACCAGGGTTGTTATGATTAAGTACATTTATATATAATTGAGTATCTTTTTGACTCTCATAGGTTACTCCTAGTGCAAGAGAGGCCCCACGAGAATCATTCCTATCTTTGTTGACCCAGCCCACTATTCCAGAGGAGGGATTGGTGGACGTAATTTTTAATTTTAGTTCAATCAATTTGTAATTTTACTATGCTATCATCCTATTTTGTAAATTTATTACTCTATGTTGCACCTTAGGCCCCTGCACCACTCTATTAATCTCATTATTGCAAATATATATTTATAGGTCAGAGTTGGTATTGGTGGCACTATCCGTTCGCTACCAAAGACTTATGTTAGGACACCTAATTGTGGTAGATGACTGAGAGGCCAGGTACATATGTTTGTATTAAGTTATAATTTATAATTAAATTTGTGTTTGAATTATAAATTAAATATATGTACAAATCATATAAACTAAGCAATCTAACTTGGGATTGAACTCATTTTTTATGCAAGATCAATTAGAGCCAAATACTTCTTCAAAGAGGCTACATTTTGATGATCCCCCTATGACATAAGATGTAGTTTTAGTTGTGTTGATTTAGAGATGCCACTTGGCACATTTTGAGATGGCATATATGCCACATTGTACACCTTGAAACTTTGATTCTGTAGACATTTTGAAATGGCATGTGCCATATTTGTATATGGAGATACTTTTGATACTTTCTATATATAAAACATTTTCATTTTTATGTTATATTTGTGTCATCTTTTATATACACATTTATTATTCATATATATGTAATTGAATGGTGAAGTTAGATCTTGACTATGATTATGATTGCTATGTCTTGAAGTTATATTTGATTATCATTATGATTTAAATTATATCTTGTTGAAGTTATATGTCAATTTGTTTGAATTTGTTATAATAGATGCAATAAATTACCGATATCACTCAAATTCTTCTTTGTTTTGTAACAATACCCAAATCCTTCCTTCAATAGTACATCAACTTCTAAACTGTTTTTGGTTGTTTTCTCCAAAAAGTTCAGCAATGACATTTTTTGGTTGTTTCCTCCAAAACTTTCCAAAATAATTCCAAAATTAATAAGTGTTTTAGATACGCTTTATCAAGTTATAAAATATGTGTCAAACTCAACTGACATTGTTTTGTAACACCATGCTCAAAACTTGTTGTCCTCAGTCACATACCTTGGGGACACTTGGGTCGAGCGTGGTTGCGAGCATTCTAGTGACTCCATGGGTGGAATGGATTTGTCGTTGGCATTTACCTGGCCAACCGAAGCTGCCAGAATAGATGGTTTGATGCCAGGATGGACAGTTTGAAAGTTACACTACAGAGCTACTTTCAACTGACCCTCACTCCAAAATTAGGCATCAACTGAGATTTCCTTTTCAAATAGAAACAAAGTCAAATTACCCAAAATTGGGAGAGTTTGTTTTCGACCTCAGCAAGACAATCCTATAGCCCCTGACAGTTTGTTGATACCTCTCACAAGGTCTGAGATACGAGCCTTGGAAGATCGCTGCCCAGTCGAGCTTAGTTCACCTTTGGGACACTTGGCTCAAGTGTGGTCGTGAGCGTTCTAGTGACCCGTGGGTGGCATGGGTTTGTCACAGGAATTTACCCATCCAACCGGAGCTAATGGAATAGATGGTTTGATGCCAAGATGGACAGTTTGAAATATACATTATGAAGCTACTTTCAACTAACCCTCATTGCAAGTTATGGCATCGACTGAGATTGCCTTTCCAAATGCAAACAAAGTCGAATTGCCCAAAATAAGGAGACATTGTTGTAGACCTTGGAAACACAATCTTGTATCCCTTGATGGTTTTTTGATAACTCTCACGAGGTTTGAGATATGAGCCTTGGAAAATTGCTGCCCAATCGTGCTTAGTGCACCTTGGGGACACTTGGCTCAAGCGTGGTTGCGAGCATTCCAGTGACTCCGTGGGTGGAATGGGGTTGTCACTAGTGTTTACCTGGCCAACAAGAGCTAATGGAGTAGATGCTTTGATGCCAGGATGGATCATTTGAAAGATACAATACGAAGCTACTTTCAACTTACCCTCATTGCAAGTTATGGCATTGATTGAGATTGCCTTTCCAAACAGAAACGAAGTCAAAATGCCCAAAACTAGGAGAGGTTTTTGTAGACCTAGAAAATACAAACTCATAACCCCTGACATTTTATGGATACCTCTCACAAGGCCCGAGATACAAGCTTTGGAAAATTTCTGCCCAATCGTGCTTAGTGCACCTTGGGGACACTTGGCTCAAGCGTGGTCACGAGCGTTCCAGTGACTCCATGGGTGGAATGGGTTTTTCACTGGTGTTTACCTGACTAACTAGAGGTAATGGAGCATGCACTTTGATGCTAGGATAGACTATTTGAAAGATACACTACGAAGCTACTTTCACCTAACCCTCATTGCAAGTTATGGCATTGACTGAGATTGCCTTGCCAAACGGAAACAAAGTCAAAATGCCAAAAACTGGGAGACATTTCTGTATACCTTGGAAACACAAACTCGTAACCCCTAATGGTTTGTGGATACCTCTAACAAGGTCTGAGATACAAGCCTTGGAATATCGCTGCCCAATCATGCTTAGTGCACCTTGGGGACACTTGGCTCAAGCGTGGTCGTGAGTGTTCCAGTGACTCCATGGGTGGAATGGGTTTGTCATTGGCATTTAACCAGTCAACCGGAGCCAATGGAATAGATGGTTTGATGCCAGAATAGACCATTTGAAAGATACACTATGAAGCTACTTTCAACTGACCCTCATTGCAAGTTATGGCATCGACTGAGATTCCCTTGCCAAACGGAAAAGAAGTCGAATCACCCAATACCGGGAGAGGTTATTGTAGATCTTGACAATATGATCCCATATCCCCTGACCATTTGTCGATACCTCTCATGAAATTTGAGATACGATCCTTTGAAAATTGCTCCCCAATCGTGCTTAGTGCACCTTGGGGACACTTGGGTCTAGCGTGGTCACGAGCGTTCCAGTGACTCCATGGGTGGAATGGGGTTGTCACTAGAATTTACCCAGCCAAATGGAGCTGATGGAGTAGAAAATTCAATGCGAGGATGGAGGATTTGAAATATACACTACGAAACTACTTTCAATTGACCCTCATTGCAAGTTTTGGCATCGACTGAGATTTCCTTTCCAAACGCAAACGAAGTCAAATTTCCCAAAACTGAGAGAGGTTTTTGTAGACCTCGATAACATAATCCTATAGCCCTTGACATTTTTTTGATACCTCTCATGAGGTCCAAGATATGATCCTTGGAATATCGCTTCCCAATCATGCTTAGTGAACCTTAGGGACAGTTGGGTCTAGCATGGTCGCAATTGTTCCAGTGACTCCATGGGTGGAATGGAGTTTTCAGTAGAATTTACCTATCCAACTAGAGTCTATGGAGTAGACACTTTGATGCTAGGAAGGATGGGTTGAAATATACACTATGGAGCTACTTTCAACTGACCCTCACTGCAAGTTTTGGCATTGACTGAGATTGCCTTGCCAAACGGAAATGAAGTCGAATCGCTCAAAATCGAGAAAAAAATTTTAGACCTCGACAACACAATCCTGTAACCTCTGATGGTTTTTCAATACCACTCACGAGGTCTGAGATACGAGCCTTGGAATATTGCTTCCCAATCATGCTTTGTGCACCTTTGGGACACTTGGGTCTAGCATGGTCGCGAGTGTTCCAGTGACTCCGTGGGTGGAATGGGGTTTTTACTAATGTATACCTAGCTAGTTGGAGCTAATAGAGTAGATGATTCGATGCTAGGATGGGTGGTTTGAAATATACACTATGGAGCTACTTTCAAGTGACCCTCATTGCAATTTTTGGCATTGATTGAGATTTATTTACGAAATGCAAATGAAGTTAAATCGCCAAAAATTAAGAGAGGTTTTTGTAAACCTCAAAAATACAAACTTTTATCCCTTGATAGTTTGTGGATACCTCTCACGAGGTTCGAGATATGAGCCTTTGAAAATTTTTGCCCAATTGTGCTTAGTGCACCTTAGGGACATTTGGGTCGAGCGTGATCGTGAGTGTTCCAATGACTCTGTGGGTGGAATGTGGTTGTCACTAGTGTTTACCCAACCAACTGTAGCTGATGGAGTAGATGCTTCAATTCCAGGATGGACGATTTGAAATATACACTATGGGGCTACTTTCAACTAACCCTCACTACAAGTATTGGCATCGACTGAGATTGCTTTTCCAAATGGAAAGGAAGTCAAATCACCAAAAATTGAGAGAGGTTTTTGGAGACCTCAGAAACATGATCCTGTAGCCCTTGATGGTTTGTCAATGCCTCTCACAAGTTATGAGATACGAGCCTTGGAAAATTTCTGCCCAATCATGCTTAGTGCACCTTGGGGACACTTGGGTCGAGCGTGGTCGCGAGTGTTCTAGTGACTCTGTGGGTGGAATGGATTTGTCACTAGCATTTACCCAGCCAACCGGAGTCAATGGAGTAGGCGATTCAAAGCCAAGATGGACGCTTAGAAATATACACTATGGAGCTATTTTCAACTCACCCTCACTACAAGTTATGATGCAGAGGGTTGGAGAACTCCACAAATTGGACAACAAGACTCCACACCTTTGTAAAACAATCCTAAGGTCTCACCGTATACCCAAGGGATTCCTCTTGCTTAAAGAGATCAAATGACTCTAAAATGATGCAAGGCTAACCACAAGACTTCCTAGGGTCCTAACAAACTCCAAATAATTTATCTTGACAGGTTACAAGTGCATGATATGTGAATTTCAAAGACCAGTCAACACCGATTTATGAAAATAATATCCTTAAAGCATTAGAAACAACAATCAAACTTGTAATAATTCAAACCATGCAAATGACATAAGTAAATAATTAAAAATTATGAGTTTTTATTGCCTATTTTTTTGAAAATCTATACTTAGATCCCTTGTT
>MU226461.1:3530612-3549476 GCA_018584345.1 Thuja plicata
TAAAATATCAAGATATTATGTGATATATTGTAAAATACATATTAATATATAATACATATAAAATAATATATAATATATGATATATAATGTAATATTTAATATTAATATATATTATATAATATTTAATAAATATAATATATAATCTAATATATAATTTTTGATATATAATATATCATATGAAGTATGGAGAAATGGGAGGGAGAAAGGGGTTGAAAATAAATTAAGAGGGAGAAAGGGGAGGGAAAATTTAAAATGCAAAATTCTACCAGGATTTTCAGGTACCCAAAAATATCGGGTACCCGATTAGGCTCAGTATTGCTTTGTGCACCAAACCTACCTGGTCAACTCTTCAAATGTCTCAAAAATGTGTTTTTCCCCTGTTTCTCTGAGTTCCAGACTTCGACTATGTAGCTGACGACTTTTTTTCACCTGAATTCGATGAAACGAAAAGGGTATCTTAAGGAGATTATCATCTTTCTATCGATATAATTGCTATCAAATTTTGAATTCGGTAAGTAATTATTAGTTATTTTCCAATTGAGTTGCCTCTAAAGTGCTGATTTATATACTGATTGAAAAATGGCTATAACTTTCAGACGGTATAACATTTTTGAAATTCAAAAAATGCATCACATTCTATGCTTCATCTACTATAAGGGAATTTTTTTAAAAAAATTTGGTAAAGTTTTCAATGAGTTAAGGTGGTCAGACACGGGATTTTTTTTTTATTCTGAAAATGTTGTAGCATATAATTCATAATTAATTATTTTTTTGGAATTAAATTACAAGAAAATATGCTTCACATCTGGGCATGAGTCTACTACTTATATATTAAATATTATAAAAAAATATTATCATTTGATTATGATTAAGGTGGTCAGACATACACCTACTTATTTTTTTCTTGAAATTTTTGTACTTCCGTATTGAAATCTATACTTTTCACTGATCATATTAAATTTTTTTCAGAAAAGGCGTAGTATTTTAGAAACTACATTCAATTTCCTATAGATTCTATTCTTACAAATTTTTGATATTAGGTTGATAACTAGTTCAAATTTTCATGTCAAGTTTACTAACCCTGATTTTCTGATTTTTCATTGCGACTTAAGGGCATAGTTTGGCCCCTCATGATCTTGCACATACCCCATACACTATTGAACAATTTAATACAATCATATAGTTACGCCGACATTCCCCCATTTTTACATTGATCCTAAGAAAATATCAAAAACACCTTGCTTTAGGGACCCCCTTAAGGCTTAGATAACAAAACATGCTAATTACATAATTTGAATACAAATTTTGAGAAAATCTTATTCTGAAGTAGCAAATCATGAACCAAGAAAGGCTCCATCAAGCTTTCTCTTTCCCATCATAAATTTATAGCTTTGAGTTATGTTCTTAAGCTCGTATTCCTAAATTCTCAAATCAAAGAGTCTTGAATTATTCAATAATGATCCCTAAGAGATGATACAAATATATATCATTGTCTAGTGACTATGAAATGGTATAATTCACAATCATATACTATGAAGCTCACTGGACAACAATCCATATTGAGCACAATAACAAATCAAAAAAATTTCTCCAAAATGAGTCTTCACAAGACATTCATTCATGAAATTTGTCAACATTAGAAAGAAAATCAAAATAGAAAATGAAAAAAATGCCAAAAATCCTTCTCATGCATAACACCATCCCAAAGAGAGAAGTTGACTTGAGATTATGTAAGTTTCTCCATCCTCTAAATTTTCCAACCTATAGACGGGATTGATATCAAGCGAGAACCTGACTTTAAATTTTAGGGCATGTGAAGCACTAAAATTCTAGAGTGGGTTTATCCAAAGAGTAAAGAGGAATGGTTGCCATAGAAGTGATGATGCAATGGCTAAAAGGTAGATTTGCAACAAAATAAGGGGAAGATCAAAATAAAGAATAGTGATCTAACCAAACAAATTGGAAGGTGGCTGAGATATTTTGATGAGGCAAGTTAAAGTAAAAGGCGGTCTACTCTTTGATCTTGCGCTAAGTTTACTACTTTTAACTATATTCTATACTTTTCTTTACTAGCAGTGTCAATTTATGCACCTCTTATAAAGCATGTTAATTGAAAATCTCTTATGCACTTCTTACATTGTTGTCCAATTAGTTGCATAAGTGTTTCCTAGACATAGAATTCAAGCAGAACTTTAGAAATTCACTTACTCAATGATTCAACCATCTATGCTTCCCTTTGAGGGTTGAGTCACTATAAGGGCTTTATTATTTCCACCAATTAAAGTTGGGCAGTGTTCATAATAGAATATAATTCTCTTACATGGAAATCTAGAGAAGGGATCAAGTAGCCTTTTGATATTCAGTGAATGCATAAAAATATTTTTATTGCATAGAGGTGAAATTAGGAGTAGCATTGATTTTCTTACTGGGTGGTGTTCACTGGCTGGAAATTTCAAGATAGAGATCTATGTGATACATTTGGGACAACACTAGAAGCATATGGAGGATGAATTGTGAAGGAAACTTCAATTTCACAGGACTAATTTCTAGACATAAATTTTTCATCAAATTGATTGAATTTTAGAGGCAATCACTAGGGAAGATTCATAAGAATGTGTTTTCTTGGTAGAGTGATAAGGCTAATTTTTTTTTAACAATGGAGTAATTTATTTTTTGAAGTCAACATTATAGGTTTTTCACATATTTCAAACATTTCTTGTATTTTTGAAGTCATATTTGTTGCATGTAACAAGACATTCAAGGAATCACATGAAACAACATATAGATAGAGTAACAAGATATGATAACAGGTTGGAGAAAATGGAAGTTGGTGGATGCATATCATCTTGAGCTAGCTTCTCACGTAGAAATGATTCATTGCATGAGAAATATCTTATCTATGTCCCTAAATAAAAGAGGGGGCTTAACATATTTGTGTCCTTGAAGAAAAAAGGGTGCTTGGCATCATGGTTGTCACTTCAAGGAAAAAGGGGGAGAAATATATGGTTGATAATTTATCAAGCACTTGAGGAGGCATTCATCAGACTTAGAAGAAGTATGGACTTTCAGAGTCCACAGGTTGTCTCATGTGGAGGCATTTATTAAAGGAGAAGAATACTTTAATGTTTTTATTTGACACCATTGTGCCTCTGTACAATGCCAAAGGCAGTTTACTAACCCTATATTTGGACAATTATTTAACCAAGAAATTTATACAACCAAACACTATTTTACAATGTAATACAATCATATAGTTATGCCAACATTCCCAAATTATTAAATTTATCCTAAATAAATATCAAAAACACCTTGCTTTAGGGATCCCCCTTTAAGGCTTAGATAGAAAAACATGTTAATTACATGGTTTGAATACAAATTTTGAGAAAATCTTCTTCTGGAGTAGCAAATCATGAACCAAGCAAGGCTCCTTCAAGTTGTCTGTTGAACATTGAAAATGTATAGCTTCGAGTTGTGTTCTTAAGATCATATTCCTGAACTCTCAAATCTTAGAATCTTGAATTATTCAGCAATGATCCCTAAGAGATGAGACAAGTATCTATCATTTTCTAGTGACTATGAAAGGGTATAATTCACGATCATATATTCTGAACCTCACTAGAAAAAAATTCATATTGAGCGGAAATAACAAACAATAACAAATCCAAAAATTATATTTATTTCATTTTAAGATATGAAATGGAGGGAGGAGCAGGAGGAATCTCAATTTTGAATACACATGGGAAATAGAGTTCATAGGCGTCGGGTGCTGCTGCAGAAGATCGTGATGGCGACACTATGGCAAACCAGGAAAATGAAGATACAACAAACAAGGATGGGGTCCCGTGCGATAGACAAAAGGATCTAGGTAAAGAGGAGCTGGGGTCAAATGGGCATCTTCCAGAATAGTCAGAGTCCGTCAAGGAAGATTCATCTTGGCATCAATAATTGGTCAACTTTATTCAGCATCAAACCCACAGGAAAGTCCCTTTTACCAGTTATAAAAGACCTTTCTGAGAAGGAAAAGGGAAAGTATGCCATTTCCTTACCTGATGAACTGATTGACCAAAATATTTCTACTATGTCTGTATATTTGGTTTAGAAAATTTGCTGGATCAAGGCCAAACATTGATATAGTTAGATCTTTTGGTAAAAACAAATGGAATATTAAGGGCTAGGTGGAAATCAAAGCCATAGAAAGGGGTTTTTTATCCTTTGAGTTTTCCTACCAGGAAGACATGGCCAAGATCCTTTATGCTGGGGCATGGGCTATTGGGAAATCATCTCTGGCTTTGCAGAGGTGGTCTCCTAATCTGAACCTCAACACCTCTTTTTATACCCAAGCCCCAGTTTGGGTTAGGCTCTTGGATCTCCCGTTGGAGTTCTAGTTTGAAAATGTCTTTGCTAGAATTGCGAGATCATTTGGTGAGCTCCTTTCGATTGATTCAGTGACTGTGAATAGGTGATGCCTTAGCTATTATAGAATCTGTATAGGGGTGGAAGAGGGGAAATATATTCCAGAAGTCATAGAGATTCATTCAAAGTTAGGAAAAAGATTACAGAAACTGGAATTTGAAAGTGTGCCTTTTGTGTGCTTTCAATGCAAGATGGCATGGCATATGGCTAGAAAATGTCCTACCATAGCTAAGGATAAAGATAAGAAAGCCCAAAAGTCATAGGGTATCTCTAAGGATCATGCTCCTGAAGCCTCTAACGTGGAAAACCCACAAACAACATCTCTTGTTTGGAGGAAAAAAGAACCCGAGATTCCTATTTTGCACAAATAGGGAGAAGAAGGAGAACTCACCAATGGTATTATTGTGGAATGCCTTTAGAGCTCTTTCGGTGTCTCATAGATCTTGGAGCTAATGCCATTTGTGGTGGCTGAACCTATGTCAGAAGGTATCACCTTTAAAACCCTGAATGATCAAGACTGTTTGGGTGGGTCTCCATCGGCCCTCTCTTCGATAGCCCCGAGATCCCTTGAACCTTCCTAGGAGATTGGTGTTTTCCTTCTAGCACATAACATCCTAGTGGGTGAGAATACTCAGTTGTCACCCATTTTGAAATCTATAGTGTCACCCACTCCAGAGTTAAAATGTCAGTAGCATGTTTTCAAAATAGAAGCTTTGTTAAATTCAGCTTCTCCCGGGAAATTTTCTAAAATGGAAGAACTCTTTGCTAAACACAAGGATGAAAAGGAGGGAGATTGGACCATAGTCAAAAATAAAAAGAGAAGCAGAGACCCCTCCCAGATTTCCCTAGAAACTCCAAGGAGTAAGAACAAATTTGACCTGGGTGTCAAAACCAAAACCCCAAGGCGGAAAAAATAAAGCTAGATCCGGCAAGAAGAAGCCTATTAGAACATCGCAAATGGAACCCAAAATACCATCTAGGTAGCTTGCACCTTAGGTTATTAATGAAGTTAATTTCTTGGAATGTGTGTGGCCTTAATGGGCCACATAAGTAGGATGTAATAAGGAATACGATAAGGGGTCATAGACCCAATGTCATGCTAATATAGGAAACTGAGACAAAAAAAGACAAACTAGAATGTTTAAATTTTTGTAAGTTGATGGATAGGGTTGCTACTAGTTTAGAAGGAGCTTCTAGTGGCTTGCTGACTCTATGGAACTCTTCTCTCATGATGGACGAAATTGTCTATGAAGATGGTAACGAGTTACTTCTGAATCTCACTAATATTAAGAATAAGGAAAGATGGTTTATTATGAATATGTATGCTCCCAACTCTAAATTTGGCGAAGGTATTTTGTGGACAAACTTAGAAATATTGTGTCAATGATAAATATTTCTAAATGCATTATCATGGGTGACTTCAACACCCCTCTGAAATAAGGGGAGAAATTGGGAGGGATCAACCCAAATCAGGAAAGCAGGTAGGATCTCATGGATTTTATCAATGATCAAGGCCTCTTAGATGTGGATCTTCAAGGGGCGAACTTCACTTGGAGTAATAAGAGAATGGGGATGGAGTGTATCCAAGTTAAATTGGAAAAATCTTTGATCATGATGGATTGGTTGAATTCCTACAACTGCACCCTCTCTGCTCTGGTGCAGATTGGTTTGGATCATTTCCCCTTGTCTCTTATTCTTGACACTATTATTAAGCAAATAAATTTTAATATGGACCACACATCCTTATATAAACACTAAGATCATGGAATGGTGGAATATTGATGTTAAAGGATCGGCTACATTCAGAGTAGAAAAACAACTTAGAAATGTTAAGTTCAATATTAAGATCTGGAATAAGAGGGAATTTGGGGACAATTTTTCCTCCAAAGAGAAGGCCATTTCTGATCTTGGTATTATCCAAGAGGAAATCTAGAGAGATGAATATGATGAGATCAACCTGAACCAAGAAAAACTTCTATTCTCGGAGTATCATAATATGATTGGTAGGGAGGAAATGTATTAGAAGTAGAGATTCGACTCCATATGGCTACGGGAAGGGGACCAAAATACCCGTTTCTTCCACGTATCCACCATGAAACACAGGGAAACTAATATAATTAGCAGCATCAGAAGGGGGAATTAAATCTTGAAGGAGGATAAAGGCATCTCATTAGCTACTGTGGACTTTTTTAAATCCCTTCTTTCCAAAGATCTTAACCTCCAAGATCATGATCAGGAGGACCTCTTGAGGAATATCCCTACCATCATTATGAATCTCCAGAACAAAGCTCTGTTTGCTATCCCTTATTGTGACAAAGTTAAAAAAGCCCTGGACTCTCTTCCGGGAGACAAAGCCCTGGGTCCCGACAGCTTCCCCATGTTTTTCTTCCACAAGTACTGGGAAATTGTTGAATCTGATGTGGTCAAAGCTATGCAGGAATTCTTTGGGTCCAAGAATCTTACCAAAGAACTCAATGCTACTTTTCAAGTTCTTATCCCAAAATTCACACGAGCGGATTCTATAGACCGTTTTAGGCCCATCATTTTATGAAATTCATTCTACGAGATTATTTCCAAAGTCTTGATTATCACAATTCTTAATGTGCTTGCCTACATTATCACCCAACAATAGTCAAGCTTTGTCCCTGGTTGATAAATCATCTATTTGATTATGGAAGTACATGAAGTAATTCACTCTTTAGAAGCAGGAAAGAGGGAAGGATTTCTCCTAAAGCTTGATCTATCTAAAGCCTATGATTGGGTGGACTGGTAATTTTTGTTGAAAGTTTTGGGGGCTTTTGGCTTTAATAATTCTTTCTATTGTATTATCCTTCAACTCATCTCCTCTCCATATTTCTTTGTCTTGGTTAATGGGTCTCCTTCGGTCTTCTTCAAAGCTTCTCGGGGTCTGAGAAAAGGGGATCCCCTGTCTCCTATTCTTTTTATCATCTTGGTGAAGTGTTTGGGAAGATCGATCTTGGCTCATAAGTTGTCAGGGAGGCTAAAATGCACCAAGCCTTCCTCTACTTTGTCCATCTTCTCTCATCAACAATTTGTTGACGATGCCATCTTGGGTGGAAAATCCTTAGTTATGGAGGATAGAGCTGTTAAATATTTATTGGATTCCTATACTAGGCCACTAGCCAATCTATCAACTGGTGCAAGAGATTTCTCTTTTTCATTAACACGCTTGAGACTAGACAAAGAAGAATGGTGGATATTTTAGGGTGCAGTGTTGGATCTTTCCCTTCCACCTACTTGGGCCTTCCTCTTGGAGAAAAGTCCCTGGATGCTTTTTGGAACAATCTCATTGACAGATTTAACAAAAAATTGGCAGGCTCAAAGGGAATTCTTCTCAGTCAAGCTGGCAAGATTCAGCTGGTCAAGTCCACCCTTCAAAACCTTCCTACTTATGCTCTTTCCCTCTTAACTATCTCGACTAAAGTGGCTGAAGTGTTGTAAAAAATCCAAAGGAGATTTCTTTGGTCAGGGGCAGAAGAGAAAAGATGCCTCCCTTTGATCGCTTGGAATAAAGTTTATCTCCCCAAAAAGGATGAGGGTCTGGGTATTAGGAGGATTAGGCCTTTTTATAAGGGGCTTCAAGACAAGCATATTTGGAGAATTTTCCATGGAAAAGGGGAATGGAGGGATTTCATTGAGGATAAATACTTGTCTAATGCTTCTTTGAATTATTTCTTTGAAAGAGATGATTTCTTGAATGGTTCTTGTATTTGGAATGGCATTTTCAATGCCAAAGACCTGGCCAAGCCAAAAGTGAAATGGAAAACTGGAAATGGACACACTATTAGCTTTTGGAATGATAATTGGATTTTGTCAGGTGCCTTGAAATATATGGATTGATTTAATTATTGGATGGAGGAATTCATCTTACATTTCAGGGATAGAGTTTGTAATTACAGAATGGGTAATTCATGGGTGGATCTTCCCTCTGTCTCTCAGGAGCTCTCCTTGTTACTCAATGCTCTCAATACTATTTCCCTCTCTCAAAATTAGGATGCTTTGATCTGGGAAGCTTCTCCTAATGGCTCTTTCACTGTTGCCTCAGTCTATTCTGTTCAACAACATATAGAGGTAACCCCTTTCTAGTCTAAAGCCTGGCTACCTGGCCTTATTCCAAAAATCAATTTTTTTTATTGGCTTTTTATTCAAAACCAAATTCTCACTGTTGATAACCTTATCAAGCATGGTATTCCTATTCCCTACAGGTGTGTTCTTTGTCTAGTTGAAGCTAAGTCTGTGGACCACATCTTTATCCATTGTACCATTGTTAGGTTTGTCTAGCATTTTTTCCTGTCTCTCTTTGGCCTGCATTGGTGTCTCCCTGCCTCTGTTAAGGATCTCTTTTTCCAATGGACCTTACCCTTCAAAAACACATCCTTTCATAAAATTTTGTCTTTGGTGCTTCCTCACCTCTATTGGGGTATTCGGAAAGAGCATAATAACCGCATGTTTAGGGACTATAGTGTCATTCCCAAACTTTTATTTAAAAAAACACACCATGCTCTCTTGGAAAATTTTGTTACTTGTGGGAATACTAATCCTTTTGCAGGTTTAAATGATGCAGTTAATCCCTTGAAGACCATAGATAAAAGATAGCACTGTACCTAGCGCTATCCTCTAAATGGCTGGGCAAAATCCAACTTCGACGGTATGACCAAGGGTAATCCTGGCATGATGGGAAGTGGTGGCATAATTCAAAATTGCATCGGCCAAGGTATTGTTATTGTCAGCCCCCCATTAGGCACAAAAACCAACCACTATGTAGAAGAAAATGCTGCCCTCCAAGTGACTAAATTAGCTCATGAATTGGGAATAAAAAATCTTTGGTTAGAAGGGGATTCATGCAACAAAATCAACTGTCTTAACTTGAAACATTTGCTATCGTGGACCATAGCTAATATGGTTGAGGAAACTCGCTCCCTTTTGAACACTTTTGATAATGTCCATTTTTCCCATGTGTTTAGAGAAGGCAACCAAGTTGCTGACTAGTTTGCCAACTGGGCAGTGGAAGTGACAGGCAGACTCACTAGCTTAACGGAAGAAACCTCCCAAGTGAAATGTTGGATTTCATCGTTTATGACCAAATCCATGGGAAGGAAGGTTTTATTAATAATAATCATGATTGTTAACACTTTGAATGGAAATGGATTTTCCATTAATGGAAAGTATGAGGCAGGTTGGAAAGAAAATCATTATAAATCACACCCACACACTTACTGGGTACCTAGATTCTTTGGAAAAACTTACCGTTCAAGGAAAAGAAGCAAAACCATCTGGAACAATTCATGGAATATTGGTCTATTCTTATATGTTTCTTTCTATCTATTTTCATTTCTTTCAATGCAAGGGGAAAGGCATAGGAGGGAGCCTACGAAAGATTGTGAGAAATGGAGGCGACGTACTAAGATTTGGAACTACTTGCAAAGTGGCGGCATTTCCACCTTCATCGAGAGGCTTCACGGTGGGAAGCAGACTGTTACAAAATTGTTTGTCAAAAGATGGAATGAGGGCATCATTGAGATTGAAGGAAGATAGTTTACGGTGAGAGAGGAGGTTATCTTTGTGGTCATAGGTATTCCTATTGTTGGGAAAAAATTCTACAGAGATCGGAAAATTTCAGATTCGGCGATTAGCGACTTTGTCTGAAATGAGGATGAAAAGAAAGAGCTCACCATGGTCGGCACCCACTACCTTCCTGAAGGCCTAAAGATATTTTGAAGGTTCGTGTTAAGAGCTATCATCTACTACATTACGTTGGATACTAGGTTTGATAGAATTTATACCTACCATTTTGTCATCTTGAACCATTTTTGCCATGATATGAAGGTGTCTATTCCCTTTTATTTGTATGCTTCTATAAATGATAATATTAATGGGTATAGAGAGAAGGCCATTGCTAACCCTACCCTGCATGAAGGCATTTTTCTTTTAATCTATGAATATTTTAAGGCCCAAATCCTTGGGAAGGTGGTGGTTCAGAAAGACGAGATGGAGGCCTCTGGTTCAGACTATATCCATTGGATATGGAAGATAGTGATGGTCTGCATTATGAAGATGATGAGGACTATGAAAACAAAAAGAACAATCTGGGTTCATCTTCCAAAAAGTGTAGAGTCAGTCTACAAAGCATAAAAAAAGAAAAATTGGTAACCCCTAAAAAATAGAGTACCATGGTTATCTCTTCTGAGGAAGATTATAATGAAGAAGGTATGGACACAGATGAAGAAGGGGTTATTTCCAGTGGCAAAGGTAGAAAGAGTAAACAGCCTACGACGGGTAAAAATAAAAAGGATAGGAAGAGGGTTTTGAGAGAAGACCGAAAAGCCCCTGTGGACAAAACCCAAAGTGTCTCCCTTGTTTTGGACCACAATCTGAAGAGGAAGCTCTAGGATGATTACCAAGATTCCCCTTCCCGTCAGATATCTCAACCCCATGACACAGGGAATGATGACATACATGATAGTGAGTTTTGTTGTTATATGGCAGAACATGGGAAGATAATTGGTTGGCATGACTTCAATGTCAAAACAGAAAAAGATGGGGATAACCAGAGAAATCATAAACCCCAAGGTTATTGAAGGAGAGGGAGGTTGTATCAAGCTAGATGAGCTTATTGACCCCTCATTGGGGGGTGCTCAGTGATAATACCAGGGAGTTCGAGATGGACCTTCTCAATAATTCCCAAGATAGCATGGTTGATAATTACAAAACCATCAAATGGATTTTCCACGAAGTGGAGGATCTTAAAAAAAGGGTAAGAGGTAATGAAAAGGCTAAATATGATATGACTAATGAGGATCAGGAGAGTCTAAGCGGCAAAGTGAAAAAGATGGAGGATAACATGACTAAGGTAGAAGCTATCTTAAAGAATATAGCGGAACAGAGCTATAATATACTTGAGGCATCCAAAGAGCACACCAAAACTATCATTGAGAAGTTGGAAGCTAAATTAGATGGGCTGGAGGTGGCTAACATGGAGATGGAGATAGAACAGAATACTGAACAGGGTCCCGGTGAGAGAACCGTAGCTAGAACCAAGAAGATTAAGGATAAGGACTTGACACTGGATCTCCAAAATATCAAGAAGTCGACGCCCAATATGGAGTTTCTCGAGTCCAAGACGGCCACACTGATGGTGGACTTATCATGAGGTTCCCTAGTCTTTTCTGCTGACCCTATTTTTCCTTCTTTTTTAGAAGCTGTATGTTTTTTGCTCTGGCCTTTGTTGGCCTGTTCTGTCTTTTTTCTTTATTGTGTTTTAAACTAGGCTTAACGTTACTATTACTTTGTTTCAGGTTTCACAAACCCTGTAAAACCTGTGTTACTTAAGAAAAAACAAATCCAAAAATTATCTCTGAAATGAGTCTTCTCAAGACATTCATTCTTCAAATTTGTCAGCATTAGAAATAAAATCAAAACACATAACCAAAAATGCAAAAAATGCTTCTCATGTAGAACACCATCCCAAAGAGAGAAGTTGACTTGAGATTATGGAAGTTCCTCCATCCTCTAATGCTGCCATCCTATAGAGGGGATTGATATCAAGCATCCAAGCCACGATAAGAGGAAGGATTTGGTTTACAAAGAAAAGTTTTCTTGCCACTAGTTGAACTTGACTTAGCACAATCTGACTTCTATTTCTCAATTGAGGGAATTTTACCATTCTTTAACATCTCATAATCATACTTTGGTGCCACATTGTTATGATCATTGTATGAACATTATTCTATTACGTTTGTGTAAACAGAAATAGTAATCAGAACATTCAAACAACATGCCATAGACTTTGTTTTTCCAGCTAAAAATATACAATCTTTTATTGCCTTATTTCACTTTACACAAAAGTGCTTCCATGACCCCTGAATCATAAAATGGTTAGAGCCACAAATCAAAAGCTGATATTTACGTACATTTGATATACTAGATACTAGAGTAAACATGACCACTTTGTAAGCACTAATCAAATCCATTCCAAGGATTCCTACTATCTTATTCATGGTTAAAATCAAGACTGACATCCAATATCCATGTTGTTGCTATAATGAAATATTAAGAAGAGTGATAACAACAAAATGCGTGTATTTGATATAATTTCTTTCATCCACTCTGGAATCTCCCATTCAACATTAGGATTGGTATCCTTAGAATCCAAATGATAATGTAAGGATAGTGAAAAATGGTGAAGCTTTGGACTAAGTCTTCACACACTCAAGGTCACCACTGCTCTATGCATGATCTGTGCACGGCTGAACATCTTCAGAACCAGTTCAACAATAAAAGTAGAATTTCCAATACCTTTCTATTGCAACTTCTTCTAATGGCTTCCATCATGCATGCGCATTACTCAATACAAACTAGATCGGCTCAGTAATGCTCTTTTTAAATCTAAATACAACTTGTTAAAAAAATCAAACAAAAAATTGTGCCAATGACTAATGGTATATGAATGTTAAGAATCATCAAGGGTTTTCAGAAAAAGACCACAAAAAATTGCTTCATCTAAGAAAATCAAAAAAGATGGAGGGCACTTTGTGCATTTTGAGAAGGCTTACGTATATCACCCATGCAATCGTCTTTTGATCATGTAGGCAGTGAACCAGAATTAGAAGAAGTATAAATTTGTGTGTCCAGAAAATATGTTTCCGTCTTATGACTGTAGAAAATCGTATTCAATGCATCCTCAAAAAATCAAATCAATTTTCCATAGCATGCACTGGAACCTCATGCGCGTATTCTATATATTCAGTACATGGGAGGCCAACGGCATGGATTGCTAGCATATTAGACTGAATGAAGCCATAATTTATTGATCACTCCATTAGTAATATTACGGTCATGGAGTCATACAAATTGTCCTACATAGAAAGCATCTTGTGAGTGCACCTCAAACATGAAACTGGTTCTCCATAAATTCATATCACACACACAACAACACATCATAATAATTTTGTTTGATAGCATTGTGTTCTTTTATACAATGTCAAAGGTAGTTTACTAACCCCAGATTTGGACAGTTATTTAACTAGGATAGCGATACAACCAAACACTATTTAACAATGTAATACAATTATATAGCTACGCAAAACACTTTCTATCGATCACATTTAAAATAGAGTTCAAACGATGACATTTAATATAAATATTCAGAATAGAGTTCATGTAATCACATTTAAAATGAGAATTTATAAATATGAGTGGATAATTAAAACTAGTTTATATAAAAAAAATATGTTGAGGGATATCTTTTTCGAAGTGCCTATTTTCGAATTTTTTACTCACAAATTTGTGCATTAATTCATTTCTTATTTGCCCAATTTATGATTTGCCCATTTCTCACCATTATTTTACCCAGTTCATTTCTTAAGACATGTGAATGCCAGTCAAATTTACTCAAAATTGAAAATGTTTACCAATACTTTTGATGACATTGTAGGAAGCCTCTTGACTTAATGAGAATGAGGTTTCAATGACTTCTTTTCTTGTTGAAAGATTTTAAAATTTTGGAGGGGTGAAAATTTATTCAATTCACGCTTTTGACAGGAGCTATGAACCGGGTACAATAACAGTGGGCAGGGGGAGACTGGACCTCGTGACCAGCAGAACCGCAACGGAATTACTTAGCCAGCCAATAAGTTTGTTTTTCTGCTTAATTGATAAACATGATTTTATAATAATAATTTTGAGTTTAGTAAAAAATACATATATTTTGACTATATGTTCATATATGCAAGCTCATTATTCATAGTAGTCGAACATTGATACAGCTAAATCTATCTACTTAAAAAAGTTGGTTTTTCTTAACCATTGATGGTGAGCCAGTCTAAAGAAAACTAACGGAAAATGTGTTAGAACATTCTAACATTATAAAACGATATAAAAATAACTAGTTAGAACAGAGTTTGTTGTGGCCACATGTGAAAAGAAGATTTATAAATATGAATAGAACAATTAACAAAGTTTTCTTAAAGAATTTTATATCATTTATTAATTTGTTTTGACTACTTATACGAAACTATACTGATAAACAATACATATATTTTGGTACATTATATGCTGGATATAATGATCTGATAAAACTGAATTTCTGTTATTTATAGGGGTTCACGGTTTCCAAACCAATTAAACATTTTTCTAATGAGGCTACGAAAAATTGAACTGTCTGTCCACATCTCTGAGAATGGAGTAATCTGATAATTTAGAATTCAGCATAAGAATTCACAGCTGACCGACTGATACGACAAATGAAACATCTTACACTAGGATTTCATTGCACGCCTAAATGCTATTCAATTTGAATATGCGTTTCTCGATGGGGGTCGCTCTTTTCTCCCTAAGCTGATAATAATATGAAAATGAATCGATTTGTTTAAAAGTCAATCTCTCTATCAATTCGGGAAAAAGAGTTATTTTCAGCATACCTATTTCTCCACGGCTCTGTTGTCATTAATTTCATGTGCAGAATATTATATTTCTGCTTTAGATACGACAGTCAGATAAAAATAATAATTAGGGACTCATCTACATAAGAAAACGTCTAAACAGCAAATTAAAATGTAAGCATTATAAGGGGACACTTAGTTTTTTTTTAATAATTGTCTTTATAAAACTTACGTTTTAGATTGATGTTTAGCCAATACCCCCCACAAACCCAACTTGATTCAATTTGATAGTGATTGAAGATAGAGATCTGCATCATTCATAGAGGTGGGCAATGTAATGATTACAGTCGTGTTAAGATAAGCCTTATGTCAGATTAAGACCCTTTTACAAATCCAAGAAGCCATTATCAAAAGATGTGGAATGCCAATCTGAAATTCTCTGTATTTAGTTCAAATCTTTTTCACAGAATCGATACCTCAATTCAATAAATATTTATGTGCATAATCAAAAGCAGGGTAACCCATTAGGTTGGACAAAAAAAATCTTTGATCATTTATCTGTTCAAAAGCGATATGGTTAGCTGTATTAACATAATTTTCTAGTCGTTCTTTTCCAACTTTCACTTTTTATATATATATATATATATATATTATTCTTCTTATAAGCTAAAATGTATAGAGTAAATTGTTTAAACATGATCAATGATGCTAGTACGATATGTCTTTTGATATTTTATGGATTGGAGGGAGATTCGACTTGTAACTTCATGCCTACCAAATGGAACAACCTACCAATCAAACCAGGGCCCTACCCATTGAAGTTATGTATAATTGAATTATATATTTTAATTGTTTTTTAAAGTTTGAAAAGGTGATGGATATATGTTTTATATTCTTAATTCTTAATTAATTATTTCTAATATAAAATTGAATATACAAATGTTGCATTTACTATTTAGAGAGGGAATACAAATTGACCATTATGTGTTTTTATTTATACTCATTATTAAAGAGGAATCTTAGTCTTTAGATTACAACTTTCATATCCCAAGAATTATTTTTTGTGTTGAAGCATCAATAGAATTATGCGTGATTGACTTTGGATTGTTTCCTTTGTTAACGTATAGTTGTGTTGTTAGATAATGTTAATATGGAATCTTCTTTTATTAATTGCATGATTAGATTGTATTCATGAAGATTTGTGAATATTTTCATAATTTTTTCTAGATGACAAGTCTACGAGTGGTAAGGAAAAATACAAGATAATTCATCATACTTGTGGGTTACAAGATCCCTTATGTATAATACTCACATATGAATGCAAAGATGTCCAATAAAAACTGGAGCCATTAATTTTGTCGTGTTTTTTATCGTTAAATGATAGGATATAAAGGTTTCTAATTTTGACAATATTTTAGTGTGAACTTTTAGAATAATTTATATTTTCATCTATGAGTTTAGAAACTTAGTGAATTTAATTCCTTAAATATTTTAAATAGATTCTCTTAAATATGATAGTAAATGAAAGAATTTATATAAGCTCCTTTACTGATAAGTGTTAACTATGCATGTCAATTCCCAAACTCTTTTCAAATTTTAGCGATAAGAATTAAGCATCCGAATTAGAAGTCCAATAAGAGAAAAAACAAATATGGCCAATTAGTTAGAATGTAAGTGAAAATGGAATTGCAAAATACAAATTTTGGTAAGAGTATTTTTTTCTCAACTTTCCTTCTTGGATTGCATTAATTTTTGTTTTAAATTTACATGTGATTCTAAATATATACATTTTTCTATTTATTACAAGACAATAAATCTACCTTGGAATTTTTTTATGCATTATCTCAAACAGTCCATGTGTTATATTTTAGTGTAGTCATTGGTTCATGCTTACTATTTGGTTTATTTAGTGATATTATGTTGTTTTCCATTCCTATGCTACTCTACATTCATTTTTTCCATGGACTGTCTCTGTCCTTTAATCAACATACTCATAATTGCTTAAAAAAATTATTCATGGAATCCTGGAGGACAATCTTCCTTTAGATTTAAAAAGCATGGGATTTTAATAATGTTATTTTCATAGAAAATATTATTTGTTGAATCCAATAAAATTTTCTAACTTTAACTTCTTTGAACTCAACAAATTAATAGCTATTTTATGTTACAATTCACCTAAGATGCAGATGTCAACAGATTCATCTTCTTCACCAATGATCAAGGTAGGAGGAATATGTAATGATTTTCATCTTTATTTTTATGTGTACATGACAATTAAATTTGAAAATTCAATGTTCTTCTAGACTTTGGGTAATGATTTGGGGAGGAAACATCAAGTTCATATGAAAAATGTTTGTGCTTTTTACCATGGAAATAATTTATTCTTCATACACACTCCTAATTTAGTTGTGATTTTCTCTTTGTTATGCAAATTGCATTGTTTTGTCATGTTTGGATGGATAGGTTGTCTTGAACTACTCTCATTTATATATTTATCTTAGTATCTCTATGTAAATGTACTTCCTTTAACCTATAGGGGGAATTTCTATATTTTACATGTTCTCGTGTTGCAAATTATTTTTATAAAGTGGTATTCCTTAAATTTACATTAATGGTTCCTACTTTATTACCATTAACAAATATTTCTATTAGAGAATTGTATTGAGGAATCTAATCTCTCATTGAAAAACATGAGTCATGTATATGATATAGCCATCTTTTGAAAATGGATCAATTTTGTCACCATTAATGAATAGAAATGTGGCTTATGTTTGTTTCATACTCACAATTCAATCTATGGCTACAAAAATACAATGTATGCTCTTTTGCCTTTCTGTTAAACTAGTTAAAAGCTATCAAGACCTTGAAAATCCATGATGACCAAGTTTGGGTTTTCACTTCTTCAAGTAATTATTCTGTCTCTTTGGTAGTGACATCTATTTATATCACATTGAACAATGCCCCAATTACTAGGCTCATTCCTGGAATTCTAAATTTATACCAAAGATCAAAATCTCTTTTTGGATCTCCCTCTAGAACAAAATTATCACTTTGGATAATTTTTGTAAGAGAGGATTTTCTTTAGCCAATATATACTTGTTATGTTGCGAAGATTCAAAGAGTATATCTCACTTGTTTATGGATTGGTCTTATGTTTGTGATGTTTTGAGTCTCTTCTTTGATCTTTAGGGTGTTCCCTAGGTGTTTTCAGAATTGTTCCGTCAGCTCTTCTCCCAAAAATACCTCCATCCTCCAACTCTAATCTTTCCCTTCTTTGGAAGATCTATCTCCCACACCTTGTATGGTGTATTTGGAAAGAAGAACGATAGGGTGTTCTAGGAGGAATTTTTACCACCTCTCGTGGTATCTGCTAAATGTAAAAGGATCATTCTTGAGAGGTTTTACTTTTTTATCCAATAGAAAAACATGCAAAATACACTATATTTTACAAACACACTCTTAGTGCTCTTTTGTTGAATCTTGGTTGTGATATTTCTCTTCCTATTACTCTGTTGAGGAGAGACATAAAGAATTTTGTTTTGGAAATTCGTTCTATTAGTTGGATTAAAGTTAATTTTGATTGTGTGGCTAAGGGTAACCTTGGGCCAGTTGGGTGTGGGGGAGTCTTAAGCAATGAACATGGTAGGTTATTGGCGGTGATGATACTCCCCTTGGAAATCTAGACTAATCACACTCTCAAAGCTATTATTGTGTACCATGTCCTTAAACTAGCTAAAAAATGATGCAGTCAAGGATGGAGGATCCAACAAAGGATTGTCCAAACTTGCAGCCAATAATCATAATAGCGGAAACAACCAAATACAAATAAATATAATCAACATTTAGTTCTCTATTATCATAGATAATCAATAACATCCAACATGTCGGGATGTAAGGCCTTCCAAGTTATGGCCAAATACAAAGGGGTGATACCACAATAGTGGGTTACACTTTTTTGCCTAAACGGACATTGAAGTCTACATTTTGAGAAAAACTTTCACATTCGGATGCATATTGTCATTAAACTGTTTGAAATCGGAAGATGAAGTAA
>MU226461.1:3549526-3562606 GCA_018584345.1 Thuja plicata
TATATATATATATATATATATATATATATATAATTTAGAATTGATTTTAATGGTTGTTTTTTTCTCCCACTAAAAATGCTATGTTGCTGAAAATGTCATTTTCAAAAAGGTACAATGACTTCGTACAACATAACTTTTTTCCTAAAATAGATATCAATGTGCTTCTTTTGAATTTGGTTTTGTAACATCCATACAAAGGGCATGCAATTTGTTTGATGGCATTATCATGATTATTTCGTATTTTATGAACATTTGAAGTAGATTCAACCGTAATTTTGACATACCTTGACTACGTCGCTGATAACTTGTTGTGTATTTATCGAAATTCAAATTTTTTTTTATAGAAAGAAGACTCGAAGCCAGAGGGTAGTGTTATTTTTAAATTTTTTTTTCTATTTTCTACTATTTTTCATTGAACGTCAAACCTAGAAGTTTATATTTGATAAAAAACCTACATCCGATGCACGTCAAAATACATAGACCTAATTAATTCAAAATTTGTCAAATCTATATTTTTTAGAAAGCTCATTCACAGTACATGTGTGATGCAAAATTATGTCTCCCCATTATTCCATTTGAGCCCCGCGCTTGAGCCCCGAAGCCATGAAAACTATAGATTTTTTTTAGCCTCTGCAAATGGCCTTTATTTAGGGGGTTTCAATAGAAACTAATTAGTTTCGATTGAAACTACTTTCTATCGAAAGTACTTTCCTAGTTTAACATGCATATGGGTGAAAAACATAGCACAATTTTGACTAGTTAGTTTCGATCGAAACTAACTTAGTTTCAATTGAAACTGAGTTAGTTTCGATTGAAACTAAGCAAAAAAGGTAGTTTTGATCGAAACTAAGAATGTTTCAATTGAAACAATCAGGTACTTTCTATCGAAAGTACTTGACTAAATCCTCCCCCTTGCGGATTTCGTGAGGAATTCCTTCCTCCAAAAAAGTGTAACCCACTATTGTGGGATCACCCAAAGATACTACTCAAGATCAACTATAGATCTTCTTTAAGACATATAAATCACAATCTAGATTCTTAGATCCAACACTTTGATCTGCCCCCTCAATTTGATGCCCTAAACTAATAATAAATACCACTTAAATACAAAAGGCAACCAACAGGTTGGCCTAGAATAACAAACATTGGAGAAACCCCTGACCCAGATTTAGGTCCACACAATCCCCAATGAGAGACCCCACATTAATTACACCATGGAAATTAAATGTAGATGTCAGCCAAATTAGGATGAACAACTTAGGAAGAGATCACCGAGCAAAAACAACCACTCGGTAAAAGCATACCTGAGAAACAAAAATGAACTCAATAAAAACGATACCCGAGCAACATAAACCAACTTGGTAAAATTGTACTCGAGTAATAGAAACTAACATACACTGAGACCCATCAGTAAAGCAAGATAGAAAGAGTACCCGATCACCTAGGTAACTATGCACTTCATCGAGCAGTCTCCAAACAAGCTAATGAACAAAAGAAAACATATTTTTTTTTTATACAGGATTGCCAAGGATCATAGGATGCTCCTGCATCAGACACCCCAAGTAAAGAAGATGTTCCCATAAAGTAAATCATGAACATCTTAAGGGAATTAGAACAGGTATTCCATACTTGTTCTTATCCCATAGCTCCTATTGCCCTCGATTCCATGCGGTCTTGACTCTATCCATTATCACATTCGATAAATTCATGAGTCTGGAACTTTTCTCATGTCTTTTGCCTGCAACTGACTGTAATTGACACTAATAATCCTTGATACTTTTGATACTATCATTATTTTGATGAACCACATTCTCATCCGACTGACTCATCAACTCAGTATCATCTAGATCTATCTATGTCACTAGTGTCAACATCTTCTGCACTATCTCGGCCAATAAAGTCATCTATTTCTTAATCTATGTAAGTTCCTCTGAGGTTTGATTCCCTTCTCCCTTCAATTTCTCCTTCCTTTCACCCATAGTTTCATCAATTATATTTTTCCTCATGTTTTTCACTATCATTTGGGCACCATCTGATAACTCCACATCCCTTAGTCCATGCTTCCTGCAAAGGTACTAGTTTATGCTTGGATCCATCCTACCCCACCACATAGGTATTTGCACAACCATATTACATAACATGTCTATCATATTTCCATGTTCTACCGAGCAATAGGTGACAAGCATCCATAGGAAACACATCACATAATATCTCATCATAATAAGATCCAATCTTAAAATTAACAAGTCATTTCTCCTCAACCCTAATCTTAGACACATCTTGTATCCAACTAATCTGGTAAGGATTAGGATGTTTCATTCTTCCCAAATTTAACTTACTAACCATCTCTTTTAAAACAAATTTATCAGAACTCCCACCATCAATTATGACATTACATACCTTATCCTTGTACTTACATATGGTTCTGAACAAATTTATTCTTTGTACTGGTTAATTAATACATGTAGCCAACCTTCTAGTGATCATAACTTTACCTTCTTCTGTAGCATTCACTGGGATTTCCTCAGTCGTCAAGGTGAACTTCTTTTGAGGACATGACTAGGCCCTATATCCCTTCTCACCACACTAAAAATAAGTACCACTAAAATTACTTCTTCGTCTTCTTCAATACCCACAATTGTAATCCTTAGTGGTTTGACTATTGCTAGATCCTACCTCGGTCTTCTTAGGATTATCCACCACCTTACTCTCAATAGCTATGTCATCAGTCTTACCACCTCGGTTTCTATTATTTTGTCTACTCTCAAACCTCTTGTTCAGCTTCTCCTTAATCTTTAATGCCATCTAATAAGAATCTCTTATGGTTGTCATTCAAATAGTAAGTAATTCTTCCTGAATACTATATCTAGCAACTTTCTCCTTGCCAGCTTCTGAATGTCTAGTCCTAATAAGGATCTGATAAAACTCCTTAGTGTACTCTTGCTCCAATTTATTTGTCTACCTCAAACCTTGCGTCTTCTTGAACATCTCCAATTCATAATCCACTGGAATGAATTGCTTCTTTAAATTTTCAACCATTCGGTTCCATCTGATGATCTTGTCTTTACCTCTCCGACTTCCTTCCAATCAAACTTCTTTCCACCATATGTTTGCATGACCTTTTAGCTTTGTCTTTGCAAACTAAACTCTATCAAGATCTTCCACTTCTTCATACTCAAAGTATTCATCCATCTCATTAATCCAATCGATCAACTCTTCTGGCGTTAGGCTTCCAACAGATATAGAAACTTCAATCTTAGGTCTTTTCCCAGTTTTAGACATAGCTCTCATAAATCTAGCCTCCTCTAGATCTTTGACATCTTCTTCAGATTCTTTGAAATGATATTATTCATCAGACTCTTCACCATTATTTCAGTTTTCTCTAGACACATTCTTTCTTTGTAACTCCTCTTGTAGATCTTGCACTTTCTTCTGCAAAGCTTGAAAATCTTCAAGATCAAATTTCTCCATAGGTTCTTCCACTGTGATCTCGCAAGTTTTCTTTAGAGGTATCTTTTCTCAAAAAATCTCTAGCAATTTAAAATCTAACTCCTTCTCCAGTGAAAGAAACTCTGCTCTGATACCACCTGGTGTAGTCAAGGATGGAGGATTCGATAAAGGATTGTCAAAACTTGTAGGCAATAACCATAATAGTGAAAACAACCAAATACACATAAATATAATCAACATTTAGTTCTCTATTATCATAGATAATCAATTACATCCAACATGTTAGGCTGTAAGGCTTTCCCAGTTACGACCAAATACAAAGATACTACTCAAGATCAACTATAGATCTTCTTTGAGATGTACAACTCACGATCCAGATTCTTACCTCCAACACTTTGATCTGCCCCCTCAATCTGATGCCCTAATATAAGAACAAATACCACTTACATACAAAAATAAACCAACAAGTCAGCCTATAATAACAAACATTGGAGAAACCCCCTGACCTAGATTTAGGTCCACATAATTCCAATGAGAGACCCCACATTAATTACGCCATAAAAATTAAATGCAGATGTCGGCCAGATCAAGATGAACAACTCAGGAAGAGATCACTGAGAAACAACAACCACTCGGTAAAAGCATACCCGAGAAACATAAACCAACTTGGTAAAAGAATACCCGAAAAAAAGAAACTAACTCAATAAAGGCATACTCGAGAAACATAAACCAACTTGGTAAAAGAATACCTGAGAAAAAGAAACCAACTCGGTAAAAGCATACCCAAGCAACATAAACCAACATACACCAAGACCCATCGGTAAAGAAAGATAGAAAGAGTACCCGAGCATTTGGGTAACTAAGCACTTCATTGAGCAGTCTCCAAAAAAGATAAATAAAAAAACTAAACATATTTTTTTGATACAGGATTTCCAAGGATCCTACAATGCTCCTGCTTCAAAAAATGAATTAACCAAGGTGTGGATCTAAGGGGACTCCAAAAATACCATTCAATGTTTGAATGGTAACCAATCTTCCTCTTGGAAAATTAAACATTAAATAGAGGAATCTAAGAATATTATAAACTCTTTGTATGCATGTAAAATCTCTCATATATTTTGTGAGGGTAATTCATTAGTTGATTAATGTGCTAATTTGGGGGTCCAAACTAATCGCGAAATGAAGTGACGAAGGCACAACCCACTTCTCGATGGTGTTTTGGAAATGATTAATTTCAAAAGTAGAAATGTGCATAATCCTCAAGGATAGTTTAATTGATGATTGATATTAATTTCAGAACAATCTAGATGTCATCCTCACATTCTTTTTGGTTTCAATCTTTTGGAAAGCTACCATTATGAATTATAGAGAGATTGTCATTGACAGTAGCAATATGGGGTTGATAGAAACTATCTCGAACCCTTGAAATTTGATAAGGTGAATAAGCACCCACTATTTGGAGAATTCTGTCAATTGGAGGGGTTCATTTTCATGAATGTATCCATGGATTCATTCCTAATATCATTAAGAGGTTTACTAATGATTGGAAGAATGAAACAGTTTATATGTTTGGGAAAAAGTGGGGATGTTACTGAGGAGATTATTTATATTATTGTTGGGATTCCAATGGAGGTGAACAAATTATTTATGAGTAGGAAGGATTTAGACAATGTTTTGGAGAATTATGCCAAGTATGGGGAAGGTGAAACCTTAGTCAAGAAGAAAATAAGTGTTTACACATTGAGTTCCATCAGGATGATCTAGGCAGCGATGGTGGAGGTAATCATTCAATACTTATCCCTTCATAAAAGATTCATTTTTTTAATAGCCATGAATTTGTCTTGCTTAATCATTTCCACCATAAAATGCACATTTCTTTTTCATTTTACCTCATCTCTTTATTGTTGGCTAGCATTCAAGATCATGGAAAAAACCATTAAAATCTAGTATTACATGAGGGTATGACCTTACTAATTATGAAGTATTGTAAATTAAAATTGTCCCCCTCAAAATTGAATAATTAGGCTTCCCTTATTTATGGGAAAGAGGAGGAAAAAATAAATCAAGAGAAATATGATAGTCTTTACTCTAAAAGGGGTGAAAGAGAGACAAAATATGAGTTGGAGTTGGTTTCCCTCAATAAGGAGGGACCTATCCCTAAACTATCCAAGAAGAAAAGCCTAGTAAAGACCAATCCCAAGAGGGCACTCTCATCTCCACATGATGATTATTGCCATCATGTTCAATCAGTTGATGTGGTCCTAGATATAGATGAGTGGGCCACTGATCCTTGTAGGGAGGATGATCCCCATTTTCCCTGTGATCTCCCGTTGGAGGCTCCTCTCCTCAATTTTGAGCATGAAAACCCTCTTGATCTTATGACTATTACTCACAATGCTACATTTGAATTCTTTTGGATGAGAAAGTAGATGTTCCAAGAAATTAATCATATCAACATAAATTTAAAGCATATATAAAATAAAGTAGAGAAAAAAACAACAAAAAAATTTCCCCTTGGATGAAAATTATAGAAATTCTCTACCTACCTCACTAAAGAAAGTAGTAAACAATATTGAATCTAGATGAGGATGAACTTTGAGGGTATTTTTTTTTTCTTAGCAATCAAATTTAAAAGAATTAATAATAATATTTGTACCCTCATTACTTTCACCCATAAGGTAACTAAAAATATAACTGACAACATTACTGCAATAGTAAATATGTTGTGGTTGAGGATTTGGACACTGGGGAGGAAGAAAGCTCTAATGAATGTGGAAGAAAAAAAAATTCCCATGTACCGAAACAAGTGGAAATATGAAGATAACAATTACGTACTTTTCTCAGGATCTCTAAGACTTGAAAAAGATCACTTAGGAAACCTCCCAATTGGAAGCTAAGGTCGAAGAAGCCATAAGAAATATTATCGAGATGCCTATTCTTTGCTTTTATTTTCTTTGTTTATCCTATTTTTAGTTATTTGTTATGGCTTTTGGTTAACTTCTAGGTTATTGATGCTTAGTTGATGGCAACATTTTGTATATAGGGTTTCGGGTCCCTTCAAAATGTGTTTGATCCATAATGATGGAAACAAGAAATGATTGAACCAAAAATGTCCAAAATGATTCTCATGTAAAGTATCATCTCAGAATATAAATTAATTTAATATGATAAAATTCCCTACTTCAGATCCAATGTTTGTAGCCTCCAAGGTGACCTTTTTACAGTTTATCCATTTGATATTTCAACTGAGACTCTAAAAATATCAAATTGAAATTCAATTCTCACAAATAATTTCCAATCAATGGATGCACTCTCTTAAGAAATTTGGGTCAAATATATCCAACTATACCAACAAATTATATATAGGTATTTAGAAATGACATAGTTTAACTTATAGCTCAATTTAAATATCTAATTTTACATGAATTGGTTTCACACTTCCAAAATTTGTTAATTTTAGATGCCCCTATCCAGTAGGGAGTACATTCTCTAACACTACATCTTCATTTATTGACCTTACTTCATGAAGGTACTTAAAAATATCCACGACTACATTATAGAAAAGTGCTTCATCCTTTGATAAGCACCCTTTCCTACTTATCTGGTCAAAAATCTCCCTCCATTACAAGATTCAAGTCCCGTATAGATATGGTAAGTATCTTGAAAGATAAAATAGAGCTTAATTGTCCTTAAAATACATAATTGAGAAAGCACAATGAATTTGAGTTTTACATATGCTACTTTCTTCTATTTTTCTATATAAAATTTCTTGATAGCTTTGAATGAATAAATTATCCCAATTTCTCTCTTTCTTTCCCTAATAAATTTTAAATAAGATCCAACTAAAAGAATTATTTCAAGTTAAAAATCATGAATGTGATACACTTCTTGTAAAACCCTAGATGTATAGTTCAATGAGAATTTAATTCCATTGTTCTTCCCACTATCGTTAGGTCAATGATTTTAAGTGGACATTAACATTGTTTTTAATTAAGTAAAATAAGTCTTACAGGGTTCCTCAAATCCAAAACATAACAAAAGATTGGAAAGTATGCCGAGACAAAATGAAATAGAGCCAAAATATGAAATAGGACACCACAAGGCTAGAGAAAAAACAAACTAAACTATTGAAAAACAAACAACACAGGGACAACCAAAAGAGCTAGGGAACACAATTAGGAGATGTCCACCATCAAGCTTGCCGCATCACACAGGAGGATCTACATCTTAGCAAAAAAATCATTTATCTTCTAGAGATCAATCAAAGTATCATTCTCCTTCTTCATCTTAGCATTAGCCCTTGTCCTCTTACCAGGTCCCTCTTCAGTCTTCTGCTCTTTTTCCACACCTGTATTGGCCACATTTTTCCTTCAATTTTTTCTTCCAATTTTTCAATCAGAATCTTGGTATGCTCATTAGAGGCTTTGAGGATGTTGAAGCTTTATTCAGCAATGCTTTTAAAGGTCACCTCAATCCTCAGCATCTTATCCTCCATTTTTTCTTTCCCTAGTACTCAGATTCATCTTATCTTCAACAGTGCTATAAATATTGGTATTGCATGTCCCTTTTTTCTCTATTATTGAGCTCCCCCATTTCATGGAATAAAAACACAATAGACATGTAGCTATCCAACATGATGTTGTTGGTATTGTTGAGAATATCCAACTCAAATTCCCTCAAGTTATCACTGAGAACAACCATATCCAGGTCAATCAGCTCCTCCAGCTTAATCCTACCATCCTCACCTTCAATTACTTTGAGATTAATGACTTCCCTGTTTATCCCCATTTTGGTTGTTTTAAAATCAAAATTGTGCCATACCATTTTCCTCCCCTACGCAGGCATGTAGCAATAATAATCACTATCTTTCCCCTTTTCTTTCATCATGATGTGGGGGTCAGAGAGCTGGGGAGATGGAATTTCCCGATTAGTGCCATAATTCTCATCCTTCAGCTTCTCCTTCTCCTTGCAGAAAGAGCCAGGGGATATTCTATGAGTCTTATCCTCGGAAGTCTTCCAGCTAATTCTATCATCCCTGTTCTTGTTCTTTTTGTTTTGGTACTTCACAATGGTAGTTTTCCTTCTCTTTTTGACTTTTCCACTGAATATCTCTTCCTCATCATCGGTTTTCATCCCTTCCTCATTTTCATTATACTCCTCCTCTGAGGATATCATAGTGGTAGGATGCTTTTTGGATAGGATCGCCATTTTTTCTTTTTTAATTGTATGAATACTCAGAATACACTTCTTAGAGGAGGAATGTAGATTCTTCTTTTTAATGTTCTAATCTTCCTTACCCTTAGAGTTCATACCCTTGTTGTCTTCAGTCTCTGAAGGAACATAATCAGAGCTAGAGACATCCATTATGTCCTCTTTCTCAGTGACCTCCTTCCCCATAATTTGGGCTTTAAAATAATCATAAATAAGAAGTAAAATCCCCTCGTGCAGAGCAGGGTTTGCAATATCCTTATCTCTAAACCCACTAATATTTTCATTAATAGAAGCATATAAGTATAACGGGATAGAAACCTACATACCATGCCTGAAGTGGTTCATGAGGACAAAGTGATAGGTTATGACCCTATCAAACCTGGTTTTAAGATGAATCTCCACAGTCTTTTAAACCCTTCAGGAAGATAATAAGTCCTAACTTTGATGAGTGCTTTCTTCTCTTCCTCATTCCTCACGAAATCACTGATCACAAAGTCTAAAATTTTAAAATCTCTATAAAATTTCTTGCCCGCAATGGGGATTCCAGTAACCATGGAGATAACCTCCTTAGTGACTATAAATTGTCTTCCCTCTATCATCACACTGCCCTATTTTCAGCTTTTCATGAACATTTTAGTCACCGATGGCTTCTCTCGATGGTGCCTTTCAATGAAAGAAGAAATTTCACCTCGTTGAAGGTAATTCTTGACCTTAGTCTATCTCCTCCATTTCTCATAGTTGTTAGAGGGCTCTCTTTTGTGTCTTTCACAACCAATTGCATGAAAAAATCTATTTTGTGAAATGGAAATTATAGCTTACTAGACACTTTCTCACAGAGATTTTCCAGAATTTTCTTCTTATATGCCTTAAAAGGTAAGTTTTAACTTTGCGAATGGGTGCCTATAAAGTGTGTGAATGTGACTTGGAATCATTACCTTCCTTTTCAATCTTGTACTTTCCATTTATGGGAATGCCATTGCAAAGTGCAACATTAACTATCATGATTAATGATATTAAATCCCTCTTTTCCTTGGATTCTATCGTAATCGAATAAATCCTTCACCTCACATGGGATATCTCCTTCGTGAAGCCATCGAATCTGATTTTCACTCTTCACCACCAAGTTCACAAACCATTCAGCAACATGCTTGGCTTCCCTGTACATGTGGGATATGTGTACCTTCTCAAAAGTGTTCAGAAGGTTGCAAGTTTCTTCTATCATATTATCAATAGTCCATGATGGTGGGTGTGACTTATTGAGGCAGTTTATAATGTTTCTAGAGTCACCTTCTAGCCATAGATTTTTTGTCCCCAAATCATCAGCTTATTTGGTACCCTGGAAGGCCGCATTGGCTTCCGCATGGTGATTGGTTTGGGTGACAAATGGGAGGATGAACACAATAGTACCCTTACCAAATTAGTTTCAAATCACACCATGACTTCCTGCCTTTCTTGAGTTACCCTTGGCAGCGCCATCAAAGTTGGCTTTAAACCAGCATTCTTAGGATCAGCAAAGTTGTCTTTTCTTGCAAAAGGGTTAGTACCTCCACAGGAAACATATTTTTCCAATAAAGCATGATGTATCTCGTGAAAAATGATTTTGGGAGGAGTACGACAGTCCCTGAAGATACAGTTGTTATGCTCTTTCCAAATTCCCCAACATGGGTGAGGGAGAGCCTAGGTCAAGATTTTGTGAAAAGTAGTTTCCTTGAAAGGTTGGGTCCAGTGGGAAAAGAGGTCCTGAATAGAGGAAGGAAAGAGCCATTGCAACAAAAAAACCAAGAGAATGTGATGCCAGACAGAACTACGATAGGACCTGTGAATAAAAAGGTGGTCCACATATTCAACATGACACTTATAGAGAACACACCTATTGGGGATGCAGAAGCCTCTCTTTAAAAGGTTATCAACCGTAACAATACGGTTCTATAGCAAAAGATAGAAGAATACATTGATTTTTGGAATAAGCCCAGGGAACCAGGTATTAGCCCAAGAAGGCTTGGCTTCCTATTGCGTCTGGTAAGAGTAGGATGAAGCAACCGTGAAGATACCTTTTGGGGACCCTTCCCATATCAAGACATTCTAACTAGGGAACAAAGAAATAACATTCAGAGCAGTGGTAAGGGGAGACAAATCTAGGGAGATAGAGGGAAAGTCCACCGGGCAAGAATTTCCCACTTTATAGTTATAGACCCGGGGGCCAAATTGCTGGTTACACTCATCTTTCCATATTTTATAGGGCTCATATTGCTTCGAGGGACCGAACTATAGAAAATTTTCATTCCAGAAATTAATAGGTTGACCATTACCAATTTTCCATTTAGCTTTAGATTTGGTTAATTCTTTAGCATTAAGGAAGCCATTCCAGATAAAAGATCCTTTTGGGGTTTCATCACAATCAAAGAAATAATTCAAAGATTCATTAGAAAGATACTTATCTTCAAAGAAGTCTCTCCATTCCCCCTTTCCATGGAAGATGCACCATATCCATTTTACTTGGAGCACTCTATTGAAAGGCCTTATTCTCATGATAAAAAGACCTCTGACGCTTTTAGGGAGGTAGACTTGTCCCAAGAAATCAAGGGAAAAAGTATACCTCCCTAAAAGCGCCAGAGGTCTTGGTATCAGGAGAATCAGGCCTTTCAATAGAGTGCTCCAAGAGAAAAAAATATGGCATATCTTCCATGGAAAGGGGCAATGGAGAGACTTCTTTAAAGATAAAAATCTTTCTAATGAATCTTTGAGTTATTTCTTTGATTGTGATGAAACCTCGTAACACTCTTTTTTCTGAAATTGCTTCCTTAATGTTAAAGACTTAGCCAAATCTAAAGCTAAATGAAAAATTGGTAATGGCCAAACTATAAATTTTTGGAAGGACAATTGGCTACAGTTCGGTCCCTTGAAGGACTATGAGCCCTATAAAATATGGAAAGATAAGTGTAACCAACAATTTGCCCCCCGGGTCTATAACTATAAAGTGGGAAATTCTTGGGTGGACATTCCCTCTATCTCCCAGGATTTTTCTCCCCTCTAAATATTCTCTTGTAATAATGAATTTCAATCCTTATATTAATGGATTAGACTCATTTAAAACATAAATTTTCATTGGTAATTAACTTATTCTAAAATATTCTTGTGAAAAATTCAGTGGGAAGACAACTCTAATAGGGAAAAACAACTACGTATACTTGAAGAAAAAATATGAATGCCAAAAATTGGCTAGCTCAAAATGCTGTGACTAAAATTTTCACCCACTAATTCAAAATATAAATTAAAAAAGAAAATACATATCCTCGCATAAAAATTTGAGGACAAGGTGGCCATTATAGACTCTTGGCATTGTATCTTAAATAATGCATCCTACAAAATTATTAAATGCTCTAATTTCTATGCCATACCTGAAAAAATCATTCAGACCATTCTTGTGGTAAAAGAATACAATGGAAGAGACCTTCTATGTCCTACATAGAAAAAATCCTATAGATGAAGCTCTTCTCTCTATTCTTGATCATTCATTCCTTCACTATGCCTATTAGAGTAATGGCTTTCTAGGTGGAAAATCAAAACAAGGAAGTGTAGTGAGTATTATAGAATAAATTTAACTAGTAACTATGTCACCATTGAAAAAATGAATAACATTGGCTACGTCGAATACCTACAATACCTTCAAATATTTATTGTGGCACAAAGCAAACTCCTTTCTCATCATCAATGAATTATTGGGTGTCTACCAAGTTCTAATACCATATTAAAAACCTCTATAGAAACTCTAAATATTGTTATTGTTATTGTAATTGTAACTATACAATCACATTCTAAATGGTATAATATGTTAATTGTTACATAAAAAAATTATCTTCTATTATTAAAACTTATTCATGAAAATGTATATGTTATTAAATATTGAACCTTTTTTTATGATTTGGATATTTGCAATTAATTATATTCCATGCTTATAAATTATTCATGTAGATATAGATCAAAGCACTTAGCATTTCATATTCTTATCTTCTAATGAATGAAACATTGGTTGGAATGAGAATTCCCTTTTCGTTATGATTCTAGGTATATGATATATAATAGAAGTATTGATTACTATGGGTATATGCACCAAGATGGGGGACCAAAAAGGTTGCAAATACCCTTTTGGTCCTCCATACACACATAGGGTGTGCGCCCTATAGGTCTCACGCCCTATGGCTTGGATTGCCCAAGGCATAGGCCGCATGCCCTCTAGCATATTTTTGTTCTTACATATGGCGTACACCCTATGTTAGACACTCATCCGATCTAAAGGAGAGAGAGAGAGAGAGAGAGAGAGAGAGAGAGAGAGAGAGAGAGAGAGAGAGAGAGAGAGAGAGAGAGAGAGAGAGAGAGAGAGAGAGAGAGAGAGAGAGAGAGAGAGAGAGAGAGAGAGAG
>MU226461.1:3572008-3585894 GCA_018584345.1 Thuja plicata
TCTCTCTCTCTCTCTCTCTCTCTCTCTCTCTCTCTCTCTCTCTCTCTCTCTCTCTCTCTCTCTCTCTCTCTCTCTCTCTCTCTCTCTCTCTCTCTCTCTCTCTCTCTCATTTTGTTATTTTGTGTCTAATATATGGCATACACCCTTTTAAGGACATTGAAGTTTACCAAGCCTAAGGCTTGGATTTGCCTTGGAGTCCAAACCCAAAGGCTTGGAGGTTTCAAACAGGTCTGAGATGTGTTTTGCTGCAAACCTAGAAAAAAATAACACTTTTTCTTATGTGCTCCCCGTCAGGTTTGCACGTATAATATTGTAGATCTCTCAAATAGCTATCTAACCATGTAATTTATTTTTTGAATTCTCATTATGTTAAGCTTTTCATCTCTAGTTTATTTTCTAAGTATGTCTATTTTTTGACAAAAACCAACATGTATTCATTTGGGCTTAGATTTTGGCTTGTTCATCGAATTTTGAAAAAAAATAAATTTTCAGAAACTAGACTCCATTCTACACACTTTAAAAAAAAAGAAGTCTTTATTTTCAATTAGTTTTCAATGATTTCTAGGGGGAGTACACAGAAATTTCACATTTTTAGGATGTGTCCACTTCAGAAAATGGCAAAAAATACACTTTCATCAAGAAATTAGTAGAAACATCTAGGATAAACTAGGTGGTGTTAGCTAATTTCTCACTGGAGCGATTAAATTTTTTTAAAAAAATAAGTTAACATTTTAGGGGAGCACACCAGATGATATGTTATGTTTTTTCACAAAAAATAGGACCACTTTTTGTGCTTCCCCTTTTTGAGGGCCTTAATCTCCACCATCTCTAAAATAAATTAGTAGTTTAGAAACTAGATTTAGAGTAGAACAACTCTTGTTTTTGTCACATTTTAAAATTTTGAGTGTAAATATTCTCAATTTCTCGTTGAAGTTTAGAGTTTGCTGATTTCAAAAGAAAAAAAGGTGGCATCTTATACCCTCTTTTTGGTCCCCCATCTTTGTGCACTTACCCCTATATTTCGATGCAAATAGTTGTTTTTTTTTTCTTTGTTGGTTAGTCAACATAATTCAAGAACAAGAAATTTATAAAAACTAGTAATCTTCAATATAAACAATGCCTCTAACTCACATCTATGTGTAATGTCAGTGCAATTGAGCTACTACATTTATGGCCTTATAAAGCTATAATAATGATGTCTATGTCATTATCCCTATAAATGTTTGGTGAGTAATGAGAGACATTATGGAGATAAAATTTAAGGGGGTGAGAAAATCTTCCTGGATCAACAACCTAATAAAATAATTTAAAATGAACCAACATCTACTAGTATAATCATAAAAATACCCAAGAGAGATTGATTATATATAATTATTCAAATTTATTCTACTTGTATGCAATATTGATTTATATTGATACACAGGGCTTGGGTGATACGATCATATTATTAAGGCTTAGATGAAATAGGTAAACAAGCAAAGTATCACTAAGGACCACTTTTTTGTTATGAGCTTCTCGCCATGGAGAGAAACTACACATGAATTGCCAAAGATAATGACCATAGAAAGGGTTGTACATCCACTTTATAGTTCACATCAAACTTAGAAAAAAAAACTACAAATATATTATGCCTTGATCTTGTGCTAAAGGGTTATATAGGTCCAGTCTAAGTATGGAGTTGTCGCTACTACACATGTAATTAGGGATGGAGCTTTAGGATGGTAAAGTATTAAATATTATTAATATATTAAGATAATTGTTAAGTGAAGGAAATGGGATACAAAATACCTAATATAAAGCTAAGATAAAGTATATTATTTGTATACTTAGAAGGAACCCCAAATGGATTTTCTTTTCTCCCTAAGACATTTGGTGAAATTACGAGGTGGTACTCAAGCTATTTATATATACTTCTAAAGATGGTAGCCTCTGTGCAATTCCATTACATGAGTATAGTCTCCAAAAGATAATTAGGGTGACAAATTGTTCTTTTGTCTCTAGCTAGAGCATTATGTTACCTATATTGATCGATGGAAGGATGCTCATCTTGTTTGATGGATGAATGCCTATCCCTACTTAAGTGCTAGATGTCTATCCTAGATGGATATATGAAACTCCCATCCCATCAAGACAAATGTCTATCCCATATAGCTAGATGCCTATCCCACATGGATTGAAGTACCTTAGTATACAAACAAATGAACATTTAACCACTTAGAAAATAGTAAAGGAAAAAAGTTATGACATTTTCAGGTTTGATAGATTAGGTTATTACACAACTGCTTAATATTTGAATTGTGTTCAAATATGACCCCTTGATTTCTAACTTATTGAACTCATTCCACTTAAACTTAAAAGAATTTTTTCATATTATATTTTCATTTTCTAACTTAATAAAAAATTAAATAAACCCATTCATTTAAAATAAAAGGAAAAATCGCCATAAAAAAAAAGTATAATTAAAACTAATGAAGCCCACCATCAACTTTTAAATTTTTGAGAACACTTATTAAACATAACACTAATTAAACACGCCTTTGACTTTTAATATCACATTTTAATTTGCATTACAGTTAACCTCGAGAAGCTAGAATAATCATTAGTGATTGTAGCGTAGCCCACAAGAAAAGGAATTGAAGGGCGTATACCTAAACCTTTTGAAAGGCATCGTCTCCTAGTTGCCAGCCACGTTTTAAAGTTGAATTTTCATGTTTTCAAAAAGTGAAATAAAAACATTCAAACTGGTTTGTTTTTTTACTTTTCCATCCTACGCTTTCAAACACCTTTGTAAAAAGGCCATAGTTCACGATAAGAATAAGCATCCTGCACATTCAATGAAGGAATGGATCCCAGCGTAAAGTTAAACAGAACGTAAGCAAGTATTTTATTCTACCACAAAAATCCACTGGACTATTCTACTTCAATCCTTTGACAATCTGAGCTGGGAGCACTGCATTCTACCCTAAACACCACTGTTAACGGTTAACTTAGCATTTTAACTCTATCTTCAAAAAAATATTGCAGACTTACTAAATACTATTATAAACAGATAAGATCTTAGGGGCGGCATTAACAAAATAATGGAAGAAAAAAAGTATAAGACAGCTAAAAATACTATTATAAACAGATAAGATCTTAGGGGCGGTATTAACAAAATAATGGAACAAAGTTATATCATGTCCATGGCGAAGAGCTTGCGGTGAGAAACTTCTTTGGGAATATTTTGTTTACTAGCGAGGAGCATTTTGCGTTTAGTTATCCCTCCTATAATAATCTTGTAAACATCTCCCCTACCTGTTTATGTAAAACAAAGTAATATTAAAAATTAAAAATAATAATATATTTCATTATCCAAGGCTAGAGCGTTTTGGAAGAATTGTATTTCTGTCCATTACTTTCACAAACCTGCTGGTAAACCTGCAATCCTTCAATTTACATCAGAATATTCCAATCTCTTAAAAGAAAGAATGCAAATTCTTCCTAGCCCTTTCAAGGAGTAAAAAATTTAGAGCAGAAACAGATTTGTAAAGTAATCTTCACAGTGCAATTAATGTTGCTCCTCGTAGAATCTATAATGATTTTACATAAAATAATCTTCACAGTGCAATTAATGTTGTCTGTAATTTAGACCATAAAAGCAAATCCCTTGAGAAGTGTTTCCAAAGAAAACCGCGCCATAATCCTGTGAATAGCCTCAAATGCTTCAAAGAAATCCAAAATTTCACTCCCTTTAAGTCTAAAATGAAAAAAACGACAGAAGCACCTCAAATGAACATTGATGAAATCTGAAATAAGTACATAAATAAGAACTTCAAAGAAATCCAAAACTTCACTCGTTTTAGTCTAAATAGATAGAAGACGTGCATCTGGAATGAATGAATGATAAAGAAATACATGAGTAAGTAGAGTTTTCCCTTACCTCAAGCCGTGATAATGAAATCCAGACAGTAGCAAATCGTTCAAGATGGGAATCTGCACTTTCCCATGTACGCATCTTTGCTTGAATCCTCAAAATCTATTGAGCTACTCGAATAGGTTTTGAAGAACTGTCGCTTATTGCTTTATTTTTGTCATGGATCTTGACAGTGCCAATTATGTGAAAGAAGAGTTGCTGAAGCATCGCAGGAATCCGACTCTGATTTAGTGGCACACAGGTAGCCAGATGCTTTTACAAGAGGCTTTTCGGAAACGTCCTTCAACTGTTCCATAGAGGAAGGCAAGTGCTGCAGATTAAAATACTTATTGGAGATCGAGAGGTTGTGATGTGGGTACCTAGTAAATTGTCCATGATCAATACTTCTCTGGCTATCAATGGAGGAGAGAGGAAAGTGGTTTGATTGCTGCTCATAAGATGGTAGAAAACGAAAATCACGAGGAACACAATTATTAGGCTGTTGCACATCAATCGGTGGATTGTGGTGGAGTTGCGTATTCCGGACAATCTGTGGAAGGGAAGATGAACATGGGGATTGGGAACTGGAAGGACGACGGAAGTCAAAATAAGCTGCGCCGTGTGGTAAAGCATTACAACTTTCCGCTACCGCCGACATTTGGTGAGTGGATGGAAATGGGGAATCCATCAACATGTAGTTTGCGTCTGGAATTTGGGAACTGCTGACGCTGATGCCATTTCCGTCATTTGCTTTCACACCGAATTTAGTATTATTATTGTATGTTAGGTCGGTGATGTTGAGGGAGGCTCTTTCGGGGAAGTTGAGTTTGGCCTTTGTTCCTCTGAATTTTAAAGCGGCATCATCGTAGGCTTTTGCTGCGGCTTCTGCAGTCTCGAAAGTGCCGAGCCACACTCGAGCTGCTTTCTTTGGGTCCCTTATCTCTGCCGCCCATTTGCCCCACGGTCTTTGTCTTACTCCTCTATATCTCCCCTTTCTCTGCTGCTGCGCTTCGCAATTTGGTTTGGCGGCTGCTTCGAATGAATGGATTTCATTGCCTTTCATCATCGGTCTGTCGGTCACTGGACGATTTCTCTCCTGATTTTGCATAAACGTGTATGATTCTGCATGCCATGAAATTGCAACTAATGAATTTGCGCTTAACTTGCACACAACTTGTCAATCTGTGATATACATTTACTGTTCTTTCTTTCATGTAACTGGTTAAATCTTGCAATGGAAATGCTAGTAAATGCTTATCTCCTCAAATGTTTTGAATTCTTTGCTTTTCTGACATTAGAAACAAGGGAGGTGAGGTTTTTCCTCTGTATTATTAGATGTCTCATGGGAAAAGTGAGTGTCTATAGATTTCAAGTAGATGGCACGTTGTTGTTTTCTTTTGTCTATGCTTTTGTATTAACAGATTTAGTCTATATATGTATATATATATATATATATATATAGACATGGCTAGCCTTCCTAAGACCCCCATTGAATGTTTTGTCTACTACTTTTTAAAACGTTGTTAACTTTCTCAGCTACTGATAAGCTTAGGCTAACGGGTGTTGACGGGCTTTTGTAATTGTCATGGAGAAATCTCATTCCATATTCAAGTCAAATCTTTTTGAATAGTTAGTTTGGTGCAATGGAAGTATTCTGTACTATAATTATAGAAATGGTAAGAACGTCGTTAATGTTCTGTTTTCGTAGTCTTATTTGTTGCTATCTAATAGTAATTTGGTAGATAAAAGTAGTCTTTAAGAGGTATAAGTTTTCTATAATTTATGTAGTATTCAAAATATCAGGAGTTTTTTATAATTTATGTAGTATTAAAAAGATTGTTGTTGTAATTAAATTGTATGTTTTTTTAATCTATGTTTTAGATTACATTCAATTATTTATCTAATTATTGAATATGATCTGAAATATCCATAAAAATATAGACAGTCTTTTCAAAAGACTATCCTTTGAATACATGAATATTTTTTCACTAATCTAAATTGGGGAAGAGTCAACACATAGTATTGGAAATGAAAATAGGCATGAATTCAAACGTTTTCTTTTTTCTTCATTTAAGAACTTCCATTCAGATTGGGCAGCAATGTTCAATAATATTTTTTTTGCATATTAGAGATCGTTTATAAATATCAGCTCCTTTCCTGCAAACACACTAGAAAGCATAAGCCAACTAAGAAAACTAAGAGTCACACAAGATGTCATTGTGTGGATTTGAGCTCAAGTTTCCACGATGAAAAGTCAAAGCTGTAATCAATTGAACTCAACCCCTTGAACTGTTCGATATTTTTTTTGAAAATTTCAAATTAATTTTATTATTCATTACAGATTGGGAGTTTGACTGCAGAAACTTACAGATCTGTTGAAACTCCCAAGTTTCATGACATTGCTATTCTCAGCCGATTTTAGAAATATAAGCTGCAGATTTGATGGATTTTAGAAATACAGGCTGCAGATTTGATGAATTTTAGAAATACAGGCTGCAGATTTGGTGAACCTGACTTATACATCCAAGACTGAACCTGAACACTATCAACCAATAAATGACTGCTCGACCATTAATTTATTCTGTAGATTTAGGTTATATGAACTTCCATAATTCTTTTAAGAAAACTCCCCTCTAAAGCATTTGCCTTTTACAAACTCTACGACATGGACTTCCATCTGCTTTGCACTAAAACGATTTAAAAAAATTTGCTGAATATCGGAACAACTAAAAACAATAAAGTTTTTAATTTGTTTAATCCCTTACCAATACGAACCTAACAAGGTTTTGCATTGTTCCTTGAAAGGACACTAGATTTACCTAACTTTTATCACATAAATTGCTTTACGAATCGCAAAATCAAATTTGTAGTCAACATGAAAACAAAACAGGGTTATGAGTACAATGAGACAACATAATAATAACCTCGAGAAGATGCACAAAACAAGGGCTGATCAGCAATTTCTGTCTTCAAGCGGATAGGTTTTGTGATTCCCGTAAACTGCCCATCATCTCTCTGTCTCTTCTGTCCATTGACCGACTCATCATTCTGCTTTTCCATATCTCCTGCAAATACTCGTGAGAGCGCAGAAATAATAGCCGAACTATCCTTTGCAGAGCGATCAACAAAGAAGGAAGTCTTCCGCACATTAAACCATTCTTCTTTCCGATCCAGGTCCGATTCATCTCTTTCCGTCGCCACTTTGTCCTCTCGCGTTCACAATGCAAACAACTAGGGTTTCAACAGAACTACTCGAATCACAAATTCGCATAAATATCAATCCTTTTCCCGACAGGTGCTTCAGGTTCACGCAGCCATATAGCCTCCACCCCATCAAATGAAAATGTAGGGCTTTGACGCCATTAGAACAAGAAATATACCTTTGGATAAATTCTAAACCCTTTCTAAAATCTGGTCCAAGATCCGGAGTACAGCTCATCCGTTTGTAGAGAAAATGTTCAACCGCCCTTACCAATAAAGTACTTGTGAGAGCATTTGGGTCCAAATATCATCAAAGCTTTCCATTGTGGCCCTAAATTCTTCATCGCCATTCATTCTCTCTACGAAGAGCAAAGTCTTAGCAATCACACCTCATCCTCCATTGCACATACTGCGACGGTTTGGCCTTTATTTAAGCGAATGGTCGCTATATTTTGGCTCTCTCTCTTAAATGCAATAGGAAATTACTTTTGTCCCTGATCCTTTGATTTGCTTTGCCGTCCCTCGATTTAGAATAGATGTAAGTTTTAGGTTTCAAAATTGTCTTGCGTCCATCATGTTATTTAGAAAAGAGTAAGGGTGATGGAAGTGAAGTAAAAGGGGAATGGATGGTAGAGGCTGTAGATATAAATTTAAATAAACGGCGCTGCGCTGTCAAATATTTAATTACTGGCAGCGCATTCTGGGACGTTGATTTTGAAAGACAAATTACGTTCCGTAGGTGTTGTTTCATCATTACTTTTTGCATTAGTTGTAAGGCCTTTGTTCAAACTTCAAAGTATCTCGCGCCCACCACCATCCTCAACTCAGCGGTGGAGCCCAAATCACTAGATTATTCAACCGTCAAGAACTCAATAATCCGTATACATGTACCATGACCAATTCTATAACAAAGTAATTGGGTAAATAAGCAGGTTAAAAGGCACGGTTATCTTTTACAATACTAAAAGTAAACAAAAATAATAATTAGCACTTGTAACTAAAGAAGGTGCAAGGGATAAGCTGATAGGTCTTTAATGTAAAAGCATAATTGAAACTTTACATAATAAAAGGAAGTGTATTAAAGTGTCGTTCTATAAACATGTTTTATTGTAGCTAACATGCATTGAAATGTGCATATACAGAGTCAGGATTGCATAAAGATCTATAAATAATTGTTGGAGTAATCTTAAAATATATTAGTACCATCAAGTCATGTAATGTCTAGTAACCAGTTTTTCTTTGGGAGATTCATGAAGGATGAAGGTTTTCTTAAATTTAAACATATTTTAACATTGTAGAATCCATTATATAATATTTGAAAATTATCCATCAAGGACTTAGAAAGAGAAATGTTAATGTAGAAGCCATATGCAAGGACAACTAAATATCTATAAGATTTTTCCTAAAATTTGTGAAGGCGACAAAGATGTGGTAGATGTCGATCTCAATTCTCTCTAATGCAGAGATGAAAGAGTTTCCCTTTAGGAGATGTACATTTAACTGAGACATGACAGGGAAGGAGTGTTCGATATCCTAATTTATATTATTCAATAGAGTGGACAAGAAGCTTGTCATGTTGAAACATAATTGTGCACTGTTACCTATTATATTTGAGCTTCCACATACATGTGTGTGCGTAGAGAAATGCATAAATATATAGTTATTATACTCATTTCCCAATTCCTAATAGACATCTATGTAGCACAAACTTCTTTAACATTGTGAAAAAAATTGTTGTTATCCAAAGTAAAACCTATTAAATAGTATATTTCAATGAAGATAAGGGGTCTTCAAATACTAAAAATTGATTCGCTCAGTACTAAAGTAATATAAGAGAATCCAATTCTACCTGTAGAAGAAGTTTGACCATTGCAAGAAAAGAGATTATACCCAACTGAGATATAAATGTGCATATGTATCTAGTTTCAAAGTTAGTTACATAGCTACAAGGGATCAACTCCATTGATTCTATCTACAGTTATGTCCAAGAATATATCATACAAGGGAACTAAAATCTCACATATAAATACCTAATAAAGATGTAAGGGAATGAAAACTACTTACACATACATATTGTGCATAGATCATACAACTTTTCTCATTCTGAATATCAAGATGCACTCATAAGATTTTCATTAAAAGCTAGGTCCCAAGACCAAAGTTTGGTTTGTAGATGTTAACACTGGATTTGGCTACCTCTTGGATTATATAAGATAAAAGAACTACCAAACCAAGTTTTACCTAACTAAAACAAAATAATATATAATGTAATACAAATAAAAAGAAGCATGCGAATGCAGAACAAAAATGATGTGTACAGATAATAGGGTATAAGTCACTCTATTTTGCAGCTAACATAACATTATGAGACTGTTAACATTCAATAATAAATATTTTTTTGTATCCATTATATCATTGTTTAATGAGTATGATTTGTGAAGATGGGTAGGAGCAACAGAGCGGGAGTGGGGGCAGCAGGGGCTAGGGTCTCCACAGGCATGGAAGACGCAGAAGAGGGTGACAAGGAGGGAGGAGACAGTGATGAGGATGGACAGAATGATGCGTTCCCTGCCTGGGTTGCTGTAGTTGGCAGCTTCTGCTTGGTCTAGGAGAGATCTTAGCTTTGGCAGAAGAAGATTAGCAGAGAAAGCGGTGGAGGCAGCAATGCTGGGTATTACACTAAGGGTGGGGAGGTAGTTGGTACGAATGTTGCAGCTCTTGCTGAAGTTAATGATGTTGAAATTGGTGGGGCTGCAGATTTTTCCAGTCTCCCTAGTTGTGAGACTAGTAGATCCCCACTTTTCTCTGTGGGTAAGTTGAGACCTGAGGTGTTGGCACTGAATGGATCTCATTCAGTGGTCCTGGCCCTTCAGAGAGCAGTTTATTACATGATGCTTTTTATTTTCTCTTTGCTTCTTCTCCTCTATTCTTGCTGCCCTGTTTGTGGTAGAGGGACTAGATCAGGTGTGGTTGAGATGCCCCAGGGTAGAATATGTGCTCATCTTGGGATGAGGCATGCCTGTGTTGTGGTTGCAGAGAGGTAGGGCCCTATTTGGGTATGTTGTATCTCCTCCTATTTCATCAAGGTGGTTTTGACTATTGCTTCTCATCCCCTGTTTTTGGTAGCTTTTTCTTACAGCAATGGCCTCCTTCTCTATATTTTCCCTCTTTGTTATACTCCTACTAAGGTGGAGTATGCCCCTATTGAGGTGGGTGCTTTTCGTGTGGCCTCTTATGGGTGGAGTCCCTCCTCTCTTCAGTCTTCTTCTTCCTATTTTCCTATTGAGGAGGAATATTCTATTGAGGTGAAGGCTCGGCCTATGGAGGTGGTCTGCGGCTGCTAGGAGGAGATTGCTGGTGGTGGTGGGTGGTCTCTACCTTCTTCTCACCACATGATGGCTTGCTGGAACTGGCTAGGGGTTGGCCCTTTAGTTTTGTAGGTGGGGTGGGCTGTGATGAGGTGCTTGGTGAGGACTAGAGGTCCTCCTCTTGTGTTTATGGGTATCAGATATATGTGCTAGTGGTTGCTTGTGATTTATTAGAGCAGGACAATAGATGCTGATTGCCTGTTCTTTGATGGTGGTCTTGCTAGTTCTGGGTTCCATGTCAAAACCCTGGTCTACTGCTTGGCGAGTTTTACAACTCCAGTAATATTAATGATGTAAGGCTTTGGCCTATTTTATGGGCAACTAGGGTTTTAGTGCTTCATCTTTCTTAGTTACTGGTAGGTTTCTATCTCAGGGTTGCTGGATTATAATGCCTATTCTTTTACATCTTTGAATGTATAGGGTTCTAGGGCCCCTTCAAAACCTAGTTTTGCGGCCCTATGGTGGCCTGTTTCGCTTGAAAGGCTCTGTCCTTTCTGTCTGGGCTTTCTTTTTGATCTTTCATTTTGTTATGGGTTTCAAGCACCCTTTAAAAAAACCTATTTTACTTAATAAAAAAATTCAATAATAAACAACAAAAGAATGGTATACCATAACTGAGGTGTGCATATATGTAGTGCATACATTTGTGCATCTCTTTCTCTCTTGCATCCTCATAATGGATCACAGAGTGTGATCCAAAATATTACTACTAAAAATACACATAATCTAAACTACAAGCTACTTCATTTAAATATAATGTATCTAGAGTTCACAAACTCCGGTCTATATTATTTTTTGTACAAAAATTTCTTAATCCACATTACATTGCTCATAATTTATAACTATTGTAAATGAATCATATGCCAAATAATATATACAAGTTTTAAAAATCTATCTACAATTTTTAGACACATTACTACTGCTAACATTTAGCCATATATTGTTCAGATGTTCTAGAAAAGGAAGTTCATTTTTGTTTTGATGGTTGAACATGTCATATCCATTGATCAAGTTAAGTGTGATAAAATCACACAAATTAGCAATTTAGAAGACATATAATAATTTAATAATTTGAATATAACTTCAAACAAAATTCATAGGCAAACAAGAATACTGATGATACAGACTCTTCCATTATTAAGAAAACTACTCTAATTTATAAAATCTAGCATTGAGTTTATGACATGCACCAAGACATACGAGAAACCTTTTCCCAGCCTAAAAAGCAATCTGCTAGATATTATTTCATGTCACGATTGCAAATTATATTCAAAATGGATTTTTTTGGAGAGTTATTAGAAACTTTTAAGCGAATGCAACTACCTCATTTTTATGTCAATTCTTGAATTGCAATCTTGAAGACAAGCTAACCTAATTAACATGATAGGAAATATTGTGCTTTAAGATTAATAAAAAAATTGAAAAAAAAAGAAGATAAGTTTTTGCTAGAAAAACTACTTAGATTGGAGCTTCTTAACTTTTGTCTTGAATGGTAACTTGAAAGTAACAAAACTCATATTTCACAAAATTGGTGAGATTTTCTTTAAACGAATTTTAAAAATGCACACAAAGCACAAGAGCTCTTATGGAGCTAGAGTCCCTACCTTTTGTAAAAATGGAGAATATATTTTTTCTATGATTAAAGAACAAGGACTAAATAGGAAAATAGGCAAGGTTAGCAACATAGATCTAAGAAAGTTTATTTTTCATAATATTGAGGATAATTGAGGGTCTCAGTTCACTTAGAAATCATAAATGGATTAACAAAACACAAAAGACAAATGAATAGGGTTCTCACTATGGTTCCAAACATGCAATTTCTAGAGTAGCTGAAATAGCTAACTAATCATGTGGTTACTTTGGAGTTATACATAGATAAGTCATATAAATACAATCTCATCAAAAAGCATATCTACGCTTGTCTTTTAATGCTCAAATTTGATTAGATTGACAAATGAGTTCAATGGATACAATATTTAAACATCATTCTCTTCTAATCAATGGTTATATAATAAATAACTTTTTTTTTCCTTATTCAACAATTCTCTTACCCATATTCATGCACAAATTTTACTTTTTGTTTTCTACTATGAAAACAACTATAAAATATGAAATATGATGTAGTCATTCATTCCACATAATTATTGATATGTTTAAGAATTTTAATTTTTACTAGAACATTTATAAAGAAGGGTTAATAGAAGCTTAAATCCACAATTCAAAAAGTTTTTTTCAAATAAAGATTTTTAAAAATCTATATCAATAATTGTCAAATATTTGTTTTCTTCTTATATTCCACATTATAACTTTTTATTTTTATTTTTTCCTAATTACTTTTAGATCAATATGTCAATGTTCTTAAAATAAAACATAAGAAAATATTAAAAAGATTAATCTTCCTTAATATACAATGAATTACTATAAAAACTTCTTAAAAAGTTATTAAAACAAAATTAAATTATTAAAAATTATTTAATATTTTTAAAAGATAACTTTAAAAATTTATATTTATATTTATTAAAAGTGTTAAAAAATTATCTAAATTAAAATATTAAATTTTATAATTTCTATTAGTTATGTATGAAAAAATGTGAAAAAGAAACCAGTAGGTGCTGCCATGATGAGAGGATATGTACATAATGGAGTCTTAAAAGAGGCTCAAAAGCTCTTTATATAGATTCCTCAATGGGACACTATTGCTTAGAGCATCACGACTCCTAGCGATGCACAAAATGGGTACGTTGATGAGTAAATGGAGTTGTTTCAAAAATTAATAGAGAGAGATAGATTTGGAAAGCAATGATTGCATGATATGCACAAAATGAGAAATTTGAAGGGTCTCCGAAGCCTTTTTAGATAAATGCAGCTAACTCATTTAAAGCTTAACTCAATTATCTTTGTTGGTGTTCTTCTTACATGTTGCAACTTGACAACTTTTGAACACCATATGCAAGTGCATGGGGGAATATTTAAGGGATGGATATGAGGCAAAACTGGTTTACCAATCATGGTTTCTTTACATGATCATGGATGAAATTCTAGAAAGAAGCTCTTAAAATCACGAGCCTTGCAAAAGCATAATAATCTATGGAAGCAAAAGCAACCCACATTAACCGTTTCTAAGGTATCACGTTCAAATACAACATGTTTATAACAAGACACTTACCTACTTATGTGTCCATCATTGAAGCTCATTACAAGTCTATGTTACCTCAAATGAAAAATAAAAATTGCAATGACAACAATGTGATGAGAAACAAAATATCTAAAGGTTACATATAAGACAATTGTGTTTGTTTATATAAAATAAAATATAAGAAGAAAATTTGTATATAAATGTAATTAAAAAATTATACAAATGTAATAAAAAAATAATTTACTTTACAATCTATGAACTGTATATATAGGTATGTGTATATATATGT
>MU226461.1:3587145-3599362 GCA_018584345.1 Thuja plicata
ATATATATATATATATATATAGACACACACACACATATATATAATTATAATTTATCATTAAAAAATAGTTATTTGGACAAAATATCGTAAAAACTTATAAAATAAAATAAAAATATTTCTTTACATCTCTAGTTTAATAATTAAAAAACAATAATGTAGTTCATATATAGAAACAAAATATAATATCAATTCTAATTTTAAAAAATATTTAAAACTTCAAAAAATTTCCCGCTCATTTGTATTGATGTTGGATTCATTTTTAATATTGAAATATTTTTTTGTTATTAAAAATTCATAAAACTGCCCAATAAGATTTTAAGATTTTTTTAAAAGTCTTTAAAAATAAGAGGAAGAATGGTTTGGATTTTACTCAAAATAGTAAAATAAAAAATTTCTTGATAAAGTTCCTAGGTAATTCTAGGAAAATGAAACCCCAAGAAAACGAGCAATGTCAAATCAGAAGGGGGATATATCATAATTTTTTAAATGATCCTAAGAACATCCTAATGCCTGATGAACTTGTGTGATAAAAAGGATTGAAATCTAACAACACTTTCACAGTGAAACATTCATATTGTTTGGCAGAATGCTTCAAAGAAATGCGATCAGCCTCCCTGCCATGGATGCGATCAAAAGAACGATGTGGAAACCATTGTCTCACAAAAATTTTAATGCATTTTGGTCCAAGTAGCTTTCAGGAATGTAGGGAAAACTACGCGAGATACAAACAAAAAAACCACATGACACCCAAAAACTGGGTTTCACCAGTGGTTTCGTGCGTGAGACAAAAAAATAAGCAGTTTCAGCGTGAGACAATAAAATGAACTATATGGTACTGATCTCACTCAGGAGGGGAAGCCTATCGGCTTAATTAACATACAAAAATAATAATTCATACAACTACAATTTGAGATCCATAAGTAATTATGTAATTAATGTTATAATTTATTTGATTAAATAAAATAATGTTAGATATTATGTATAAAATTTAACAATCTTCATAATCGTAATATATGTTATGGACTAAGTTATTATTCTATAAGAAAATTAGTGCTTATTATCTATGTTATAGTAAATTTTAGAATTTAATTTTTAATTTGATTGATTTGTTGTAATATTTCCCATATAAATCCTTTTATAAATACTTATCACCTAAATCTTAAATGACTTATAAGTAATTCATTGTTGGCACATTTTCAATATGTTATTACAAATAAAGATTAAATTGCATTGAAATTGTTTGTAATATTTGCAATAACAACAACCCTAACTATTCGTGTTTATATGCATGACATCAATAATTCAAATTAGTAGACAAAAAATTGTCTTTTTTATAAGAGGAAATAAAGGTGTGGAACATAAGGATCTTAACAACTTCATGACAAAGAAAAATCTAAAAAACAATTAGAAGAAATTTTTCTTAGGGAAGAGATGTATTGGAGTAGAGGTCTCAAGATATTTGGCTAGTTGAGGCAGATAAGAATACTATTTTTTTCCATGCCTTAGCTAAGCAAAGGAAATAAAAAGATAAAAATAAAGCAAACTATAATAAGAAGGAAGAATTACTAGAAGATAACATTGATATAGAAAATCAATGCTGGATCTTGCAATCTGGAAGGTTAAGAGCTCTAATGAGGATAGAATCCTTTGGGGAATTCTTCCTTCTGGAACCTTCATGGTGGCCTCTTGCTCGGAGCTATTATTAAAGCAACCGAACCCTCTCCCCTTTTGGGCTCAGGTTTGTGACAATTCTTTAGTTCCTAAAATTAACATCTTTTTCTGGCTGGCTTTGCAAAACAAAATTCTTATCATTGATAACCTCCAAAAAAGGGGAATGGTGCTGACTAATAGATGCTTTCTATGTAAAAAATCCAAGGAAATTATTTATCATCTTTCCATAGACTACAGTTATGCTTGGGAGGTTTGGAATGAATTATTACAATGCTGGGAGATTAAGTGGATCTTCCCCAATAAAATGGAATTCTTTTATATCCAATGGTGAAAAGTGATTTCCCCCATTGATCAACATCTATGGAATTTCATTCCTCCTCATGTTATATGGTGATTATGGAGAGAGCACAATGACAGAGTCTTCAGAAACATTGAACTTCCTCCAAAAGTGGTTGCTGAGAAGATAAAGAGAAGTATAAAGGAAAACTTCAAGGTTTCTCCTCGAAGAACGCTGGATTATAAAGCTGGTGATATGGGTTTGAGAACTATTATCCATAAACATCATCCTAGGGAGAATGCCATCTAGCTTTCCCCTCTGCCTGGGTGGATAAAACTTAATTTCGATGGCGCTGCTAAGGGTAACCTAGGCCCAGCTGGCTGTGGTGGCCTCATTCGTGATGACATGGTTGATTGCATGGCTGCGGTGGCCCTACCTATTGGGGCTCAAACCAATCACATGGTGGAGGCTATGGCCCTTCTTCAGACGCTAAAACTTGTCAAAAAACACATGTCACAGAAGGTGTGGATCGAGGGAGATTCACTTAATATCTTAAAATGTATTAGTGACAAGACTAAGCCATCATGGACAATCAAGGAAATCATCGAGGAGGCCAGAATCATAATTAATTCCTTTAATCAAGTTATAATTTCTCATGCCTATAGGGAGGCGAATGGTACTGCTGACGAGTTGGCCAACTTTGCGGTTAATGCCAGGAACATCCTGATTTGGCATGATTATACAAATTTGACTGTTGATATCAAAGCCAAGTTGGCCTTCGACAGATCCCGAAGTATGAGGGTAGATTGGGCGCACCTTGAGAAGCTATGATGATTAGACACATCTTCAAAAATCAGAGGGAAATGATGACAAAAAGTGGTGTCTATCCCAAGAACACTAATTATAGACACGAGTTAACCGTTGTTAATTTCAAAGTTTCCAGTTTTCAGAATTACTATTTTCTCTCTATGTTTCCTTCCTTTTCTGAGAACTGTGTGATCATGGGAGGAGGGCTTAACCGCAAAGAGCTGAAGGACTGCGTAAAATGGAAAAATTCTGGAAGCCTGGGAAATTCTTGAGAAGGGTGGTCTTACTACTTACATAGAAAGATTGCATGGGGTTAAAGACAGTGCTACTAAATTATTTGTGGACTCATGGGAAAATGGGGGGTGACCATAGCGGGAATTACTGTTAATATCACGGAGGATATCATAGCTGAGATCTCTGGGCTTAGCATGAAGGGAATTAAGTTCTTCCGGGATAACAAGGTTTCTCGAAAGGCTATTCAACATTTTCCAAAGAGTAAGGAGGAGAAAAAAAGTCTTGTTAAAGAGTCTAGGGGACGCTATGATGTGGATTCATTCAAAGATATTTGGGCTACTGTTATGGTGGTGATCATGGAGTATGTTACACTGGATGGTAGGTTCAAAAGAGCCCATTCTTACCACTTTATTCTGCTCTATCATTTTTAGCATAAAATTAGGGTCTTTGTGCCTTTCTTTATTTGACAATCTCTCCGCTCTAGCATTGTCCAGTATAAGAAGAAGGAGAAGAAACCCATTCTACATGAAGGGTTGATCCTTTTAATTGTAGAACATATCAAGAAGAGGGCTAGGGATAGCCCTGCCCTAACCCCATCCAAGTCTGGGTCGGGAAAAAAAAGAATTAGGGATGGGAATGAGAAAGAAAAGAGTTCTACAGGCAAAAAACTTAAGAAGGAGAAGGAGACTACCATGGATATGGATACCTCTATCGATAGTATGGAAGGCTATGATAATATGGATGATTCTATAGAGGAAGATAGTTACTCTGCTTCCTTGGTTTCAAACTCTATTTCAGAGGAGAACAATAACACGGATGAGGAAGTGATGGGTTCTATAGACAAAGAAATTTTTTTGGATTGCAGGAAAAACAAAGAGGATAAGAAGGAAGATGAGGAAGGTCAGAAGGTGCCTATTCTGGTTGAGTATGATAGTTCTGAAGACCATGATGTACCGATCTCGCCAAAGCTTGAAGTGGTTATGGGTTGTGATCAAGATACTCAGAAGGAGGCTACAGAGGTGGAGAACATTTCCCCTATCAAGGAGTTGACTTCACCTATGAAGGAGACAGATAATGCCCCTATTAATTCTCAGAACATTCCTTTTATCAAGATTGTGGACCTGCAGGAAAGAAATGTTCAATTGCTAAAGGATGACATGGACGATAAGATTGACTCTCCTTTTGGGGTTCTCCAAACTGCCAAAGTTGCCTCTATGTACTCCTTTTGGTTAATGAAATGGGTGTTCCAGGAGATCAAGAACCTACACCTTAAGTATTGTGCAATTACTGCTAAGGTGGATACTCTACAGAATCAGATGGAGTCTGGCCCTAACACCAAGGAGGACAAGATGACTAATAATGACGATAGTAATGTCCAACAGTTACAAGCCAAAATTGATACCCTGGATCATAATATGAAAAAACATATGCATGATTACAACAACTTTATGGGCTTGGCCATGGATTGTTTCCTGACCATTAAGGCTGAGCGGGATACTGGGTCGCAAGGTAACAAACTAGAGGACATTACTGAAAACCTAGAAGATGAAGGACCCAAAAAATGCACGAGATCAGCTTGAAAGAAGAAAATTCATGACAGAATCCAGGAACTCTCTGAGTTCAATGCTGCAATGAAAAAGATATCTGAAGCAAAGAAGGAAGCCGTTGAGGCTTGTAAGGAGCTGGTCTAGCGCTCTGGTTTCTGGGTTTGGTGGTTGGTCTTTTTTTGTGGTTTTTCTGGCCTTTGGTTTCTTTCTTATTTTTTTTTGTTGTTAGATTTTGTGCGAACTAGCTTCCAGTCTTGTCTCTTTTTGGGGTGCTTCAATGTTTTATCTCTGTTTCTAGCATGTAAGGGGTTTTGGGTCCCCATTTAAAACCTGTTTTTCTTGCAATCAAAAACATTGATATAGAAAATGAGGGGATTCAATTCTTCAAAAGTTTCTTCTCCCTATAAAATCCTCCCCTCGGGATTTTTCTCTTGATTGTAATTCTATTAGTGTATTAGATCAAAATCATAAAATATTGATAGATAAATTATTATTGTAAGAACTTAAGGAAGTGGTTTTTGAACTATCCTTAGAGAAAGCTCTGCGCCCTAATGGTTTTACTACATTGTTTTGAAAAAAATGTTGGGAATTTCTAAGCAATGATCATATCCTTGCCTTAGTAGAGGCTAGGAGAAATAGGACAATCCAATTGGAAATAAATGAAAATTACATACACTTGATACGTAAAAAATATACTCCTCATTCATTTGTATATTTATGTACCCTTGCATTATGTAGTACTCTTTACTTTATATTTTCAAAATCCTTTGCTTGGAGGTTGGCCTAGATCATTCCCTCAATTGTTCCAAAAGGGCAAGTAGGCTTCATACATGGTAGAGATACCACAAATGGAGCTAATGTGGGACATGAATCTTTACACTCTATCTCCAAAGATAAATTTCTTTCCATTGTACTAAAAGTGGATATAGAGAAAACATACGACTAGTGTTTTGTACAAGCTATTTTGATAAAAATTTTCTTTTCTTACAGTTGGATTAAAATTATTTTAGATTGCTTCACATCTCCCAAGTTTTCAATGCTTATTAATGTCTTCCCAAAGGGAAAGTTTCAATCCTCTCAAGGAATCAGATAAAAGACTCTTTCCCCCTTTTCTTATTTATATATAAATGTTGGTTCAACTCTTAGTAGATCCATTAAATCTACAAATTCTCAAAATCTTTTGAAAGGGATCAACATAGCAAGAGTTCATGATGACCATACATTTTTTTTATTTTTTGATGATACTCTATTATTTGGTAAAGCCACATTCCAAGAACCACTTAATATAAATGAAATACTAAAGGCATAATGTGTTATGTCGGGACAAAAGATTAAGAAGAAAAAAATCCAATATTTTCTTTCTTGAATGTTTCTCTAATTGTTTAGAGTAAACTCATACATTTTTGGGATTTTCATATGGATTATCTACCTTGCACGTATCTTGGTATGCCTTTTTTTATGTGGTAGCTCAAAAGCACAATTTCTAGGAAAAAGTTTAAAACTTCATTTCCTCTAAAATTTTGGCTTGGAAACATAAATGGCTAACTCTAGCAAGGAAAAATACTATGACAAAATCAATACTCAATGTTGTTCCCATATACTTGATTTTGATTCTCAAGATGATAATAGGGGTAAGATAAAAAAAAATTAGGCCACACTTGAATTATTTTTGTGGTCAGAAAGCGTTAAGGAAAAGGATAAAATTCCACTTCTATCTTGGAAAAAAGTTTTGCTTACTAAGGATAGATGTGGTTTTGGGATCAGAGAGTTGGAAAAACATAATAAAGATTTGGGTGCTAAGTTATTTTGGAAGCTTTATTAAAACCCTTAATTGAAGTGGTGCAAATTGATTATTTCTAAATATGTAATGAGATCTACACCTCATAGCATCTTAAAAAAATCAAAAAATTTCCTCAAGGATCACATATTTGGATTTTATTAACCGCTTGCAAAAGTATCATTCTCTCTCACCTATCTTGGTTGGTTCGGAATGGTGACAGGGTGAAATTCTGGGATGATTCTTGGAATGGTCATCAACCAATGAATGTAATTAAAAACTGGTTGGAAATCACTATCTTCTTAAAACCATTATAGGGGATGTATGTTAAAAAATAATTTCCTATAGATACTTTAAAATTTTCTCATAGAGTCTCATGGAACCATAAAATAGTTTGAAGAAGAAGATATAAAATCTTTCGATAATAGTGTTTTTCTTTCATATTTAACGATTTAAGCATTGAATTTTTTTATTCTCTTTTTGGACCATGTGGTATTTATTTATTGGACCTATATTGTATTAATAAATAGTTTCACACTATATTTGAATGAAATTTGTATAAAAGTTTTTCCATAATCCTATTGTCTCTTGTTCCATCCATGGATTTTGTTTTTGGGGTTTTGGGCACCACCCTTGGGATTGCTTATTTCACTAACCTTCACTACAATGTTTGGTGGTCTAGAGACTATGTTCTATTGTAGATTGTATTGTTGGAAATGAGTTGAGTAACTAAGAGGGGAGCGGTGAATCAGTTACCACAAAACAAATCCAATTTCCTTAGATGTCTTAAACAAATTTATCACTGTTTCTTAGTTAACACAGATATTCTACTATGACTCGGTTAACATAGAAAATATTAAGATATTAACTGTGATTATCCTTTAGTGATTAATTGTAGAAACATAAACCATAAAGTGAATAACATGTACACATATAACACCAAGATTTAACATGGAAACCCAATATGGGAAAAACCACTAATTGCAACTAGTTACTATTTTTCACTCTTCTGAAGTGAGCCCTATTAGGAGCCAACCCTGTTAAAGGTTACAATACACATTGTTAGGTATGACCCTGTTAGAGGATTTAATCACCTTGTAAGGAGTGACCCTATGAGAGGTCTTCAAACACTTCAATGTAGAAATGTAACCTTGTGAGAGGATTTACAAAAGACTGTTAAGTCTAATATGTTAAGATATTTTGGTTCAATGCTACAATTGTTAGAGATTAACAATGGATTGACATGTTTGACAAAGCAACTATCTTTGCTAATTCACATCTCTTCTCCGGCTTTGAAACTTGATCCTTACTAATGGAATATTTTATTGTAGCTCTGTATGTTATGTCCTGAATCATAATCAAATAAATAATAGAACTTAAGTCTTTCAGCTCCATATAACCAATTAACTATAAAATATAAACTATTGTTAGTCGGTTGTCGCTAAAATAATAAATTGGTTAATACTGAAATCCTTCAATGCCCGACCAATACTGTAATGCCCTAGTGAACATGATTGGAACTAAAAATCACTTTGGTCTTCTTCAATGCCTGAGAGAACTTGGGATACACTAACTATGCTCGGTTTGGGTATAGAAATTTCTGTAGCATTACTATATTTTTGTAAACATCAATGACAATACACAATTGCATAGTTGTCATCAACAGTATCCCTCTTTGGCATTGATGGTAACACAACATGTCATAATACAAAGAATTATAGAGCAACAGTAACAAGGATAAAATTGGGTTGATGTCCTTAGCTTCATTCTGATCCTCATCCATAAAACTCCCTTTGTCTTCATAATCACTAAAACACAGTTTTCTCCCTCTTACATTAATCTTTATTCTCTGATAAGATTTCTCCCTCTGTCATCAATGTCTCCCTCAGTAATCTTTCCTTTAATAATTTATTTTGGCATGACATCAATAACTCTCCCTCTTTGACAACCAATGCCAAAGACACCATCCAATACAAATTTGATGAATTTGTAATGTACCTTTTTGAACTGATTCATATGAAATAAGCTTTGGCAATCTGCATCAACATCTTTAATCTATTTTGTAGCTCAGTTTATGCATCACTAATCTATCCATTAGTGAGCCTCAGTTAGGGGAATCACCCCTAGCTTTCCTCTAAGATACAAGAATGCATCCTTAGGTAATGATTTTTTGAATATGTCTAAAAAAAATTCATTAGTATTCACATATTCCAACCTTACTTCCTTGTCCTGAACCAATTCTCTCAAGAAATGATACTTTATTGCAATATGTTTAGTTTTCGTGTGCATCATATGGTTCTTTGAAATGTTAATTGCACTAGTGTTGTCATAGTAGATAATAACTGGCTCTTTGATTTCCTCCTTCATACCCGACAACAAATGTTTGAACCATATGATATTTGAACAATTTACTGCTGTAGCAACATACTCTAACTCTGTTGTAGACTGAGAAATGCAATTACGTTACTTGCTGGTCCAAGAGACTAGTCTCTTACAAAGGAATAATGCTCCACCACTTGTTCTCTTTTTGTCATTAACAGTTCCTTCCCAATCCACATTAGTAAAAGTGTTCAAGTCAAAGTTTCCTCCTTTCTTATACCATAATCCATACTCTTCAGTACCCAAGTAAGATATCTCAGAATCCTTTTAATAACCATCAAATGATTCTCTCTGGGACTAGTTGAAAACCTTGCAACAATACCAATTGCTAATGCAATATCAGATCTAGTGTGAACAACATATTTAAGTTCACCAATCATGGATCTATAGGTATTTTGATTTACCCCCTTTGAATCATCATCCTTAGAAAATTTATGTCAAGTAGGAATAGGTGTTCCAATTGGTCTGGAGTCTTCCATTCCAAATTTATTCAGTATCTCTTTGATGTATCTAGACTAAGTAATGTAGATAACATCCTTCATCTGATAAAATTGTAAACCAACAAGTGATTTGATTTCACCAAACACAGACATCTCAAATTCCTTACTCATAGATTCAGAGAATGCTTTGCATAAATCATCATATCCAGTAAACAATATATCATCAACAAATATCTCTGCTAATAGTATCTTGTTTTGAGGTCCTTCTTTGATGTACAAGATACTATTGTCATTAGTTTCTTTGAAATCCAATACTTACTAGCTAACCATGCAATCTTTCATACCAAGATCTAGGAGCTTTCTTTAGTCCACACAATGCTTTGTTCAATTTCCAAACCATATTCCTTTTGTTAGGATCAACAAAACCTTTAGGTTTCTCAATATAGACTTCCTCTTCAAGAATTCCATTCAGGAATGGAGATTTTACAACCATTTGATATACCTTGTATCCTTTATGTGCAACATATGCAAGAAGAGTTATGACTCCTGAAAGTCTTGCAACAAGAGAAAAAGTTTCTCCATAATCAATACCCTCTTCTTGAGCATATCCTTTAAACACTAACATTGTTTTATTTATGGAAACTTTGCCTTTTTCATTCATCTTGTTTTTGAAAACCCACTTAGTACCAATCACATTCTTGTCTTTTGGTCTAGGTAAAAGAGTCTAGGTTTTGTTCTTTTCTATCTTCTCAATCTCTTCATTCATGGCTTCTATCCATCTTTCATCATTCAATGCATCTTTAATAGATCTAGGTTCAATTTCACTAAGAAAACATGTACCTTTAATTTTTTTCCTTGTCATTACACCTTCTATCTGATCTCCAATTATTTTCTTAGGTGCATGATGTCTTCTGACATATTTTACAAGTACATTTTCATTCCTCTTTGATTCAGGGCTTGATCCACTTGGTTCACCATGTTTAAAAGTTTTGTTCTTTTCTTCCAACTGGTACTTGGGTTCCACTGTCTGAGACTCAGACGCCTCTGTTTGAGACTTGGGTGCCTTTGTCTATGACTCGGTTCCCTTAATCTGTGAATTAGTTTCTTCAGTCTGAGACTCAGTTTCTTTAGTTAGCAGCCCGGATTGCATAGGTTGCAACAAGATTTATGTTGATGAATTCAGTGGTTGACAAGATTGTTTTTCAATCACCATTGCATGTGTCCTAGGGGTGTGTGCAAGAAGATGAGTCCACTTGACTAGCAACTTTTTACCTTAGTCATTTTTTTGAAATCGTGCTTGAAGAAATGGGGTGACGTTCTAAAATAACGGGGTGATGCTTTAGAATAGCGGGTGACGTTTTAGTTTAGGACCCCAAGCCATAATTGAAATTGTCAGCCCATAAGAGATGGGGTCTCAAAGATAAACGGGGTCGTGCTCAAAATGGGGTGACATTTAGAACGCTACCCCATCTCAGAACGGGGTTACGTTTCATACGAGACCCCGTTTCCAAAACTTTTTTTTTTGTTGGCGCTTTTATTGTCATTTTCAGCTATCGCGATCCCGCTCCAGAGCTCTACCCCATTTTGTTAGAGCCCAAACTCCTTCAGGTGATGATGTTTTCAATTTTTTTTTAGTTTTGTTGTCATTTTTTTAAAATGTTTTAGTAGTTTTAAATAATTTCTAATCATATTTGTTGTTTTTTTTCCCTTTAGAGTTGCAGCTCCTTAGTTGCCATCTACACCACCTCTACCCCTTTGCTTCCCATCTACACCACTTGCACGTAGGTCTTTTTTTAGTATATTAAGTTTAATTATTATTTTTTTTAATAGTACTTACTGTTATTTTTATTATGAAAAATGCAATGTATGTCAAATTTATTTAATAAATTATTGTACGTAAATGTTAAAATTAGTTTAGGAAATGTATTTAATTTTCTCTTGTATTTAGTATATATATCTTAAAATGTACAGTAGAAAATGTGCAATAGAAAATTAAAAAAAATGAGAAACCCACACCACATACCTGAAACACATAATTTGTAATTTTGTAACCTTACATTTTTAACACATAATAGAAACACTACTACCTATGAATGGGTCCGCCCACCCCTTAAGACCCCTTTAGATGCATTAAAAGCTCTTAAGACCTATTACTTACCCTTTAGATGGATGCATTGTTTTAGATATACATAATGTAGATGGATATGCAAATGTACTAGATATACATGATTTAGATGGATGCATGTGCGATGTTTCTTAGATGTTAAAATTATTTTAATAAATGTATTTAATTTGTTCTTGTATTTAGTATATATATAGATGTAGTTTTATTTGTATTTTTTTCTAAAAATGTATAAACCACACATGTACAATAGAAAACTAAAACAAATGAGAAACCCACACCACATACCTGAAACACATAACTTGTAATTGTAAACTTAAATTTTCAACACATAATAGAAACCCTTGTTAAGATGTCTTATAGAAATAGTAGGTAATCTGCATTAAACTAGTTTCACTAGATCTTAAACAAAATAATTACATCCTGGAGACTTTAGACTGTAGCCCTAGTCTTATGACCACCCTAAGGCCCCTTTAGACTCATTAAAAGCCCTTAGGACCTATTATGTACCATAAGGGATCATAAGACCCATTAAGGACTTCAAGTTTTTTTATGACCCCTTAACATTAACTAGGCAGCCCCACAACCTATTTCAAACCCTAAGGATTTCTACAAACTATTTATGACCACTTAGGATCAATTTGTACCCCTTATGACCTATTATGTATCTTAATGGCTCTTAAGGGGTCACATGATCTATTATGACCCCTTAGTCTTATGAATGGGTCCTACCACCCCTAAGACACCTTTAGAGTCATTAAAAGCCCTTAGGACCTATTATGTACCATAAGGGGTCATAAGATCCATTAAGGACTTCAAGTTTCTTTATGACCCCGTAACATTAACTAGGCAGCCCCACAACCTATTACAAACCCTAAGGATTTCTACAACCTATTTATGACCACTTAGGATCAATTTGTACCCCTTAGGACCTATTATGTATCTTAATGGGTCTTAAGGGGT
>MU226461.1:3612046-3623734 GCA_018584345.1 Thuja plicata
ATATATATATAAGCCTTGTCAAGTCAGCTTGAATAACCTTTCAAATAAATAATAAAACTTAAGTCCGTCGGTTGCATATAACTAGTTAACCATAAAATATAAACTGTTGTTAGTCGGCTGTCACTAAAAGAATAACCCAGATAATATGGAAATCGTTCAATGCCCAACCAATATTATGCTCGTTCTGGATATAGACATTTGTGTAGCATCACTATATTTGTGTAAACATCAATGACAATACACAATTGAATAATTGTCATCAACATGTATAGCTTTTTTAAGATTTTTTAAAACTGAATGTATGTATAGCATGCAAGACAAGTTGCAATTTGAATTCACTTCATATTATTTTGGATTAGTTTTAGGTATTTTATTGACACATTAAATATATGTCCTTGTTGGATTATTTTTCTATTTTTTGAGTTATTTTGTACCTCCCTTGTGAAAATTGGTACGTATTTATTAAGATAGATGATTTTTTTTTCAATGGCTCTTGGTGACAACCTTGAGATTTCTTCGGCCCAGTTATTGTTGGTTTATTTGATGACCACTAGATATGGTTCTTGGATTTTATATCTTCTTAAAATAAACATGATTCGATGTACATTCAGTTTTTATGTTGGGGTCTAAAACTTCCCATTTTTCTAATATCAAATCTATATATAGTTTTCCCAGTCTCATTTATGGTATTTCACTTTTCTTACACTTGGATAAGACACTTGATTTTAAATTATCCTAAATCTCTTTGTTAGCTCCAAAATTGGTTTTTGGAAGTGTCTTTGCAAAAAGATCTCATTTTTAGTAAGACTAGAGATAGGGTTATAAAACCGAGGGTCTTAATCCCCTGATTACATTGAGAATAAAGATAATTCATTCCTTATGATGTGCATAAATTTGTTTTGGTTTTTAAGTTCATATTCATGAGATAAAATATGTCATTACTTTGATCTTAGATAAGAAGTGGCTTAGATTGAACTTCAATGCTTTTGTTTTATAGAGATTGCTTCAAGGTTTTTGACTATTTGTATGGATCTTGTGTAGGACTAAATTTGGTTTGAGGGATTGCAATGAGCTATATGCATACTCACATTGTTCCACATCAATTCTTGATCTACTCATTTGTTAAATTCTAAGTTTGACATAGTGGATTGTTTATTTGGTGGATGTTTAAATATCCTTACTGATATAGAAGTTTTTGGTGTCCTTACAAATATTTTAATGTCCATTACTTTTTTTTTATTTGTGATCATCATCAGGAAACAATAAACAATATTTGTGAGCTTACTAAGGACATGGTGGTACCCTCCATGGTGCTTACAATTGACCTCTTTAAAGGTATTTAACAACTTATTTATTCTTTATTAAATTCTTCTAGTTTTTGTAGTGGATTTTATGGTCATGTAATCACCTCTTATGATGCGTTCCTTTGGACTCCAAAATTTTGATTATCATACTTAATTATTTTGATATATATTATATTCAGAATTTCAAAAATCCTCTTAATCATTTTGATTATGAAGAAAGTTTGGAAGGGAAAGGATCCATCATATTTTACCAATGATGTTGAGCTGTAGGGGGAGGTTTCATCTGATGTTCTTCCTTCCTCCAACAGTTCTCAAGATGGATTTTAGGAAATGGTTGTTGAGAATCTGGTGGTGTTGCCTCAGCTTGGTTTTAAGAATCCTAGCTTTGGGGCTTGATGACTTGTTCAATGGCTCATGCTAGGGACAATTCATCTTCCCATAGGGAGATACCCTTATATGATTTAACAAATGTGATTAGTGATGCTCTCCCTAAGCTTAATGGGAGTCTATGTATCAATATGCATATGGGAAAGTCCAATGGTTCCTCTGATTCTCAAGACATGGAGTCTCACAAGACCATTGTGGAAGAAATGGATAACTTTTATCTACTGGCTATTGAGGAAGCTACAAGTAAATATTTGGTTGGAGGTGGCGAGATGTGTTACACTTCAGGTTTTGAAGGGGATATTGAGGTCCCTTTTACTATGCTGAAATTTAAAAAATAGAAGAAGGATGAATATGCCTTCGCCTCATATTTTTACTAGGGGTAGAATCAAATCATATTGCGGTACAACCCCTCGAAGAGTGGGAAGACCCTCTTCCTATCAAACACAAATAACAATGAGCAAGGAGGAGGTTGTAGATGGGTTAAAAAGGACTTTTTTTGACATGAGGATATGGATCCCCCTAATAAACTAGACGAGGTTCATTTCTTGGAATATTAGGGGGTTGAATAGCCCCCATAAGCATGATCTTTTATCTAACGTGATAAGAGAGCATAAACCAAATATTTTTTTAATCTAGGAAACTAAGATTGCTAACTCAAGGCTTCTAGATGTGAAGTTAATATCTATAAATATGTTGGTGTTCATTGTGTTGAATTTTATGGAGCTTTAGGCAGGTTCGCCACTTTCTAGAATCCTAATATTGTGGGAGGTAACATTAATTTTGCCTCATAAAATCATATTTCAACTGAATTCTTCCTATTGAATGAGGGTATCTCGGTGGTGGTTTATAATGTGTATGCTCCCAATAATAAAGTACCTCAGAGAGGATTTTGGAACTCCATAGCTTCCTATGGTTCTCATATTTATACTAGTAGATGGATTGTTATGCGAGACTTTAATACCCTATTTTTAGTTCTGATGAAAAGGGAGTCATTCCCACTATTTTTTATAGTAGTCAAGATTTGTTGTAGCTCATTAATAATCAAGGTCTTCTAGATTTGGATTTACATGGGAAAAATTTTACTTGGTCTTAGAGAAGGATGAGATAGGATCTCATACATGTTAGGTTGGATTGAGGTTTATTCATTCCTTCATGGCTTGATGATTTTTTTTGTAGACTATCTTACTTATCTAGAATTGGGTCTGATCACTTTCCTATCATTTTTTCTGTAGAGAAGATGTGCAGAAATAAAAAATGTCCCTTTCGATTTGAAAAAATGTGGACCTTAAGCCTTGTGTTTAAGGGAAAACTAAGGGGATGATGGAATAAAAACATTGAAGGGAATATCATGTATAGGGTCACCAAAAAAATTGTTGTTGTTAAGGATAATGTGAGGAAATGGAACAAATTTTATTTTTGGCATATTTTTAAGGATAAGGATAATATCAAATCTGAATTGGATGACATCCATGCTCATATTCAGAGTCAAGGTGTTGATGATCTCTTAATTAACCGAGAAAATTTTGCTATTTCCAAATGTCATGACCTTATAATTAAAGAGGAGTTTTGGAAGCAAAGATCTATGTCTATTTGGTTGAAAAGTGGATACATTAACAAAAAATTCTTCCATATGTCCACTCTTAAGCATAGAGCCACTAATCGTATCCATTATATTATATTAAATGGAGTGGTTACCTAGATAGATAAATATATCACTCAAGCGACGTTTGATTATTTCTCATTCTTATTATCCAAAGATCAGAGGCTAAATGATAATTTACAAAAGGAGCTACTATGGGAGATTCTAAATGTTGTAGCTCAATATATGAATAGAGCCTTAAGTAAAATCCCTAAAGAGAAGGAGGTTCATGATGCACTATTTTTTTTCTTTTGAAGGGAATTAATCCCCAAGACATGATGACTTCCCTATGTTCTTCATCTAGAACTATTGGGATATTGTAGCTAGAGATGTTGTGGTGGTTTCTAAGGAGTTTTTTTGGCTCAAGATATCTTCTTAAGGAATTAAATCCTACATTCATTTCTCTCATTCTGAACAAGCGAGGAGTTGACTCTTTTAAATATTTTAGACCTATTAGTTTACTTACCTCTATTTATAAGATTTTTACCAAGATTTTGGTCTTAGATTAAAGCATCTTTTGCATGCTCTCATTTCTAACCAACATAATGGTTTTGTGCCAGGCAGACAAATTTTGGAGTTGATTATGATGTTTCATGAAAACATTCATTCCTTGAATGTTAATAATAAGGTTGGTTTCTTCCTCAAGTTGGATCTTCTCAAGGCATATGATAGAGTGAATTGGGCCTTTCTTTGGAAAGTGTATACAGCCTTTGGCTTCAATGATATTTTTTGTAGATCATCTAGTAGTTGGTTCCATGCCAAAATTTTTGGTCCTAGTAAATGGCTCCCCAATTGGTTTTTTGTCATCTTCTCGTGGTATTAGTAAATGAGACCATCTTTCTCCCTTTTTATAAATTTTCATAGGTAAATCTTTGGGGACATTTATGCAAATGTTTGTTTGATTTGGGAGGATTAAGGAGATTTGCCCATCTTCTAGAGGCATTTTTTATTTCATCAAAAATTTGTTGATGATACCTTCCTCATGGGGGAAATTTATATTTCTTAGGCTAAATATTTTTTTATTTTTTTATTTTTTTATCTAAATATTTAGCCTATTTCTTAGGCTAAATATTTCAAGAAGATTACATAAGATTAGGGAAATACTTTAGGATAGATTATTAATCTCAATAGAAGTTCTCTCTTCTTCATGAACATTCTAGACAACTGAGAATTTCTAGGATCCTTGGGTGCAATATTGATGATTTTCTGTTTTATTACCTAGGGTTTCCTCTTTGTATAAATGAGGCTCCCAATTCCTTTTGGAATAAGCTCATCGGGAAATTTCAAGCCAAGCTTTCTGGATGGAAGGGTTCTCTTCTATCCCAGGTTAGGAAATTGTAACTCATAAAGACCTCCTTGTAAAATATTCTAGTCTATGTGATGAGCCTCTTCAATGTCTAGAAGAAATTTTCTACCAAAATGGAACATATTCAAAGGAAGTGCTTATGGCCGGGTACTAAAACTAAGAAAAAATTCTATTTGGTGGCTTGGGATCAGGTCCACTTTCCCTGTAATCTCAGTTGCTCTGGCTATTGTTAAGATCAATCTATTTAATAAAGATAATTTGTCTAAGCATCTCTAGTGAAGTTTCACAGTGGATAATGAATGGGTCAAATTCATACCTAATAAGTATCCTAATATTTATTCTGAGTCAGTAGATTTACTCTCAAATAATAAACCTGTGGATGGTTATTCTATTTTGTGGAAATATATTTCTCACGCCAAATATCTTTTATCATAGGTTTGTGTTGGTCCCTTGGCAATGGTAGGAAGATGCACTTTGGGATGGATGGTGGATAGGGGATGCCCTATTTCCCTCTATTCTTCCCTTTGATCTTCACAACCTAGAGTGATTATGAATATTTCATGGTTATGTGGTGGATTATATTGTCGATGTTTCTTGGGTCAATTTAGTGGAGGTGAATTCAGCCTTGAGTCCTCTTCAAAACTTATTAAATCTTACAAAAATTTCCAGGTCTCATGTGAATGATGAATTTGTTTGGTCCCAATCTCCTTATAGTTGATTCTCTATTTCAAAAGCCTTTAAGATTATTTGAAGACCCCCTTTTCCCTAGACCCTTCTAGTTGTTAGCGTGGAATCCAAAGGTTATCCCCGAGGTTAACATATATTTTTGGCTTAAAGCTTAAAATAAAATTTTGACCTTGGATAATATTTCAAAACATGGGATATGCCTCCCTAATAGATGCTTCTTGTGTTTAGAGAAAGATGAAGATTTCTTCCATACTTTTGTTCAATCCAATTTTTCTAGGAAGGTTTGGGTTTATATTCTTAATCTATGGTCTCTTGCGTGGGTTTTTCCTAAATCCTTTGTGGATTGTTGGATGCGATGGAAGTCTCCCTCCTCTAATAACTCATTGATACTTCTCTCAGACCTTTTTATTCCCCATATGTCTTGGGTTTTACAGAAAGAGATAAACAGTTGGATCTTCAGAGATAGGTCTTGTTTGACATAAGTGGTAACTCAGAAAGTCCATTTGGATAGTAAGGAAAGATTGTTAGAATGAATTCAGAATAACTGAGAGGGGGTAAATAAGTTATCCTTGGGTCTAGATGCACCAAATTAAAATTTATACCACTTTGAACAACTCAGATCTGCTCGAAAGCAATAGCATAAATCAAAAACATACATATGTAGTTTTACTGTTCAAATATAATCAGCTTGTAGAAACTTAACAGAAAAACACAACATAAACATTCACACAAGTTGACACCAGTATTTAACATGGAAACCCAATTTGGGAAAAACCACCAATAACATGCTATCAAGTTTTCACTCTTATAAAGTGAGCTTGGTTAGGATCCAACCCTGTTAAAGGTTACAAAAAATATTGCTAAATGTGACCTGGTTAAAGGATTTAATCACCCTGTCAGGAGTGGCCTTGTTAGAGGACTTAGAATATTCCACCTGAATGTCACCTTTCTCAAAGGATTTATAAAATGACTTCTAGTTCAACCTGGTTAAAGGATTTTGACTGATACAATGGTTAGAAAGTAATCAGGAGGTGTGATTTGATACATACAACTTACTTTGCGAATCCAGATCCAATTCAGCTCTAATGCTAATTCACTGAGTGGCCTCCATTCTCTTTTCAATCTTCAAATCTGCTTGGAAATCCATCAAGCAATCACTCTCATAGCTCTCTGCTTCTCTATTCAGCCTTCTCTGCTAGATCATGCCAATCAGTCAATTAACTATGCAATCCTCTTGCATACACTTCATACATTTCTTCCACATCTGAATAACCCCTTGAGGTTACCTTATACCTCTTCATTTAGGTAAAATAAATCTTTTTCGCCTAGTCAATGTCGTAGATCTTAGGTTAGGTTAGATCCAACAGATCTTTCCAACCTTACATTTAATTTACTTCTCAAAAGCAATTACTAATTAAATATTTGATCCATGCATTAATTACGGTTACCCATGCATTTAAATAGTGTGGACCAATCGTTCTTATTTTCAATTAACTTTACATATCCCAATAAAATCAACTATGTCAGCCAGAGATCTCAAATCTTAATAATTATAAAAATACTGTTGCTTGGCCAACACTCTGTTCTTGCTCTCAGTCATCAATGGTTTCCTCAACAATTTACTGGCCCTCAGTCATCACAAACTTCGCTCAGCATAAACTATTCTCAGTAAACTATCATCAAAAGATACACAACACATTACTTTTCCAATGTGCCAACTGATCAAGTACTCTTGTGATTTCTGTATGCAATGAAAATTCCTGCAGCTGGACAACAAGTTAAAACATGCATATACAAGATATACCAAATACTAAAAGCATGCAATGAACTTGAAATACAACTAAATTCTCACTACAACCTCTGATGAGCTAAAATAAGTGCACCTGAGACTTGTTTGATTTTCTCTTAGAGATTTTGTGGGTGTGCTCTCCCAACACAATGCAATAAATCCCACTATGATGCAAGCTAGAAGATGGTGAAGGGATTGAGAAGAAGTATGAGGAACTTGCCCCAAGCTTCACATGATGAAGATTGAGAATGCAATGGCAAATATAGAATGAAGATGCAAGATGAAATAAACTAAGATTGATTTCCATTACCTAATATGTAATATATAGATGATCTAATTCTCAAAGAAACTAAATAGAATGAAGACTGAGAAATGCTCAAGAAAATGCTCTAAAATGTAATCACTAGCTCAATTCACTAACTCGTTACTCTCACTAGTTACTCTAGTTGTAAAATGAGGAGTGAGACCTCCTTTTATGGAATTGACATAAAAAATGAAGGGCTGAGATTAAGTGGTGGAAAATGAGTGGCTGAGATGAAGGGTTAGGTAGGGTTTTGGTGGGAGTGAAGGAGATTAAGAGGCAAAAGGAATGAGTGGCTAGGAGTAAGTGGTTAAAGTGAGGAGTTGACTTTTCAAGGGAAGGGAATAATAATTTTAAAAAGTCACGTGTGTGTGCAAGTGATTAAGGCTAAAATGGGTTTATTTACCTTTTAAGTGTGATTAGACTGAATTTAGCCAAAAGCAAGGAGAAGTAAGATTTAAAGTTAATTTAATTTAATTTAAATGAGGTTTAGAAGAATTTTAGAGAAAATGGAGGGATTAAATAAATAAAATGTATTTAAATAGAAATATGGAGAAAACATATATTAAAATAAATTTTAATTTATTAGGGATAGTATTTAAATTAAATTTAAATACAAGGTGATGAATTAATTAAATTAAATTAAATAAATAGTCGAATATAACAAATATAGTTAATCTATAAGAATTAACTATATTGTTATAGGCAATATTAATTAAATTAATATAGAAATGGAAAAGGACAATTTAAGGTGTCTACATTTTGCCCCTCTTTGATGTGGTGTTGAAATCAACATCGCGTCAAAGAAGAGAAAACAAGAAGATGCCCCAATCATGGAAGGATGAGAAAGGATGACGAGGAGGGATATATGGAAGGACGATGCCCCTTCGAGAGGACATACGGGTTTGGAGAACATGAATGTGATCTCGAAATTGATCAAGGGAGAGGGTGGAGGGAATAAAAAAAAAGACCTCACTATGAAAATTGCAATCTATCTAAATGCAATGCAAATGAAGTGTGTAAATGTTGGGGAGCACAACTTGAATTTTGATATGGTACTTGATGGTATACACCAAGGCATAAGGAACCAAGATGGCAAAGTGTCAAGTACATGATAAAAGAGATAATGATAAAATGATCAAGTACAAAAAATACTAACACATACAAGCAACAAGTAAGCATGCACAACAAGCCAAAAGCAAACCAACATGCTGCCTCTAGCCAGTTGAAAACTAATTGATTGATCGATTGATGAAGGATGACAAAGTTAACGATAAGAATAATGCACATCCAAGGGATTGGGAAGGATACATCCCATGATGATGATTGGGTAAAAAATTGATCAATTGATTGCCAGCTGATTCAGATTAACATGAAGACATAATTAAAGATTGATATGCCAGATTGCAGTGTTGAATTACATGCACTAGTATTGATCACGATTGATCTTTATTGCAATTTTAAGAGTGTTTTTAATTTTTATAGATTTTTTTATAGAATTTTTAACTTTTTTGAATTTTGTAAGATTTTTGAATTTTTTAATGATTTTTAATTTTTTATAAATTTTTTAAGATTTTTAATTTTTTATGAATTTTTTAAGATTTTTAATTTTTTGAAAATTTTAAAGGGGGTCGGCTTTGCCCCATGCAGCGGCAACGCAGCCGCCCGTCGGTAGACAAGGGGCTTCGCCCCCTGTAGAAGGGCGAGCCCAGCCGCCCATCAGTAGACGAGCGGCTCCGCCCCCGCGTAGGGGGCAGGTGCAACCGCCCATCCGTAGACGAGTGGCTCTACCCCCGCACATGTTCGGGTGCAGCCGCCCATCCATCGACGAGCGGCTCTGCCCCCATGCAAAGGCGGGTGCAACTGCCCTTCCACCAGCAAGCAGCAGAGCCAAAAATAATTTTTTTTTTTTTTTTTGTAAGGATTCTTTCAGGATCATTTTCTGATTTTTAAGAGTTTTAGACATTTTATATTTTTATGTTTTTTTAGAAATATGAGAATCAATTGAGAAAAAATAAATTCTGAGGCTTCTTTTGAATATGAATTTATTTTTGGCTTCGCAAGGTGTTGCCCCTTGACCTCGCCCTGTCTTGCGACACGGAGCGCACCAGGGGCTCTGCCCCTTGGACCCCGCAAGGGGAATTGCCCCTTGACCCCATCTTGGGGGCGCTGCCCCCAAACCCCAATAAAAAATCTAGGGAGCAACCACGCCAAAAGAAAAGGGGATGAAAAGACATTTATGTCTGATTAGGCTTCATACAATAACATGGATTAGATAGAATAGGATGAGAAGATAACAATGATTGAATTGGATGAGAGGAAGATTGGATGAGAAGATAAAGAGATTTGATAGGCAAGATGGTTTGAAGGAGATGAAACGATTAGACAGGAGGTGGAGTAGATGAGATTGGATAAGAGAATGGATGAAGGAGAAAATGGATGAACACCAAGGACAAGGGAGATTCAAGGTATATGAAAGGGAATAAAGATGATTTGAGCAAGAGATGGATGGAATGGTAGGATATGGAAGACTATCAGATGGGGGATAGGGAGGAAAGAGATCCAAGAACTAGGTGGAATGTCACCACACTAAAGGTAGGAAAAAGGATGGATGGGTGGGTGGGGGATAAAGGATGTATGAAAGGGTAGGATGACATGTAAGGGATGGGGAATAAGCAGAGTGAGATCCAAGGATAATGTTGTAAAAGATGCCCCATACAAGAGGTGGGAGGGTGAAGGATGGGGAGATGGAGGATAAAGGCTATATGAGATGGATAGTATATAAAGGATGTGCAGGGAGGGGAGGAAGGCTTGTGTTGTCCAAAGAATGCATAGATATTTTAGTGCCTCTAGTTTTTATGAAGAGAAAAGGTAGGAGAGATGAAAATGGATATGAGATGGAGGCTATGAATAGGATAGGGGATAATAATATGGAGGACAATGGATAATGTATGGAGGAAATGTATGGGATAACCAAGATCTAAGACATGGAAAGGAGGATGGACATACATAGGATTATGGATGGTGGATGAAGGAAAAGGATTAGAAAAAGACTATGCGCTAGAAGATATGGATAGGATGCCAGGATCAAAAATGGATAAAGTGGATGAACTTATATAGGATAATGGATAGTGTATGGATAATGACTAAGTAACATGAAGGATGTGGATGGAAATATGGGACAAGGAGGATTCACATATAAAGGATGAGGGATGTGGGATACGGTATATGGAAGGTATATTTGGTAGGATAGTATGGATGGAGCTTGCCCCCATGTGTAGAGTGCAAGGTTATAAGGATAAGTGAATAGATATATGAGTGGATTTGGAGGACAATGAATATGTGATGAGGGAGATGGAAGGACTCAAGCATCTAGTTCCATGGATGGTATCCCTTGATATGTCCTTTTTTTTTTTTTTATATCATCGAGGCACCTGTTTGCTAGGTTTTCACCAAGATGATGATTTTTTAGGATATTTTATAATCTTTTTATTTTTTGAAGGATTATTTATGCTCATAGATGTTGGTAGGATTGGGGGGAAGGGAGATGAAATGGATAGGGGATATGAAGGGTGGAATAAGGATTTATGCAAAGGATTAGATTAATGGGAAGGGAGGATGGGGAAGGATTGGTGGATAATGGATGGAAGGTTGGAAGACTTGTGAGTGAATGGAGGAAGGAGTTGGAAAGATCATCATTGGCACACACCTTGAAGGGTGGTGGAGTAGTAGAGGAGGATATTGTGAAGGACATAGAGGGGAAAAGGTGGATTTTGGGATGTAAGGACCCAAAATGGATTTGGAAAATGGAGGATTTGAGGACTTATGAGTGGGTAAAGCTTTTGGATTAGCAAGTTTGGATGCCAAGTTTGATTCTTTTTTAATATGCACTGCTTCAATTAGTAACTTAGGAATCCACACAAATTTCTTTTTGGACCTTTGTGGCGTTTTGAATTTTTCTTTCTTTTGGATCATATTTTTCTTTTCTTGAACATGTCTTTTAGATGGGACATGTTGATCCTTTGATTTTTGTGGATTTTGAAGTTTATGTACTTTAACACTGGCATCCAATTTGCTTCCATTAGCTAGGGTATGGGTGAATGAGGATAGATGATGTGGAGGGTTTATGAATGGGATAATAGAGGGTGAATGTTGGATGAAATTCAAGGATGTGTGCCTTTGTTGATCTTGCTTAGGTATTTGAGGTGATGGAGGTATGTAGGGACCCAAAATGGATGGAAGGGATGAAGGGTTTGATGTTGGGATATAAGGACC
>MU226461.1:3648449-3671448 GCA_018584345.1 Thuja plicata
CTAGTTGTGTCTATTGCAAATACACCATGAAATGAGAGATTCAAATGCATAAAAATGAGATCTACTCTATATGATTGCAATGCATGAAAGAAAATTAGTCTAAATGATAACAATGCATGGCTAAATCCATGAAAGAAAATACAAATGCAATATTAATCTATGAAAATAAACATGATTCTAATCTATATGAGGAGCCATGAATGCAAGAAGAATGAGACAAGAAGAGAGAAGTTGCAATATCCAAGCTTGAATTCTCAAATGCTCCTCTAAAATTGCTCTCCAAACTTGCAACATAACAATACTAAAAACTCTAATATATGAAAATGAGAAGGAGAGGTCTCCTTTTAAAGGAAAGTGAACGATTGAGATTAAGAGGCAAAAATCAAAGGTTACGATTAAGAGGCAAAAACCCACCACTTAGAAAGATGTGATGAAAAAGGGATTTTATTTACTTTTTCATTTAATTTATTTCCTTTTTCAACAAATAAAGTGCTTTAAGTGGGGATTTTTATTTATTTAATTAAAAGAGGGGTTTTCTTTCAACTAAATAAATTAGAAGAATTTTATTTAATTAAATGGGGGAAATTAAATTTAATTAAATAAGAGGAATTTAATTAAAAGGGAGATTAAATCTTTTAATTAAATAAATATGGTCAAACCTTAGGAAATATTGAAATAATTGAATAATTGAATTAATTACAATTTGATCAAGAAAATTGATTTGAATTGAAAATGTTCCAACCCATTGATTCAGAAATTTGATAAATTGATAAAATAATAAATGGGGCCCAAAGTTTAGGTGACCATTTTAGGGTGCATACAACTGTCAGAAGTTTCTTCAGCTATATAACAAGATTTCTTACCTTTGTCTTTGTAATCTTTATACTTTTTGAAGTCTCAGTCATCCTTTCTGTCTTTGTACTTGTTGTCTCTTCTTTCATCTTTATCATTCTTATCAGGACATCTTGCAGCAATATGACCAACTTTGTTGCATGAAAAACAAATGATAGGAAGTTTACCTTTGAATTTTCCTTTTCCTCTAGATAGCCTTTTTTCCATGAGTGCCTCAAGTTCTTCCATATCATCATCTTTAGTGTCATTGTCACGGTTCACACATTTCTTTCCTTTCTTTGATTTGTTAAGGACCAACTGGGATTTGAATGTTTCAATAGCTTGTAGAGTGTAGTTATCAAAATTTGACATATCAAATGCAGTAAGTTTTCCTACCAGACCTTCCAAAGTCAAATTATTAGTAGGAGTACATCTTAACTCTTGAATTGCAGAGACTCGAATAACATATACATGAAGAAGTGTTCTTAGTAACTTGATCATAATGGTTTTATCATCAATGGTTCCCTTAGCTCCTCTATTAGCATTTACAACTTCCTTTATCCTTCCATAATATTGAACTATATTTTCTCCTTCTTGAATTTTCATTTCATCAAACTTACCTCTTAAACTTTCAGATTTGGCTCTGAGCACATTTGTATCACCCCCCTAGATGGTTTTTAGGGCATCCCACATCATATTTTCATTTGTATAGTTCTTCATATCTTCAAACTCATGATAGTTCAGAGATGATGCAATCTCCAACATTGCTTGATTGTGTTCATGTTTTTCTCTTAACTGTGTAGCTGTGGCAGGTGTAGTGGAGGCTACATAATCATCTTCAACATAGTGCTTAGCATTATCACCAATACTAGCCAGATGCAATTTCATCAAACTCTGCCATGTATTGAAATTATCTTTGTTCAACTTTGGTACCTCCTTTTTATACATCTTGATCTTTTGGTCCAAGTACCTTCAGACTGTTCTTAAGAGACCAAAGCTCTGATACCAATTGTTAGAATGAATTAATAATAACTGAGAGGGGGTGGGGTGAATCAGTTATCCTTAGGTCTATATGTACCCAGTTAAACTTTATACCTCTTTGAACAACTCAGATCTTCTCGATAGCAATAGCATAAATCAAAAACATACCTATGTAGTTTTACTGTTCAAATGTAATCAGCTTGTAGAAACTTAACAGTAAAACACAACATAAATATTAACACAATTTGACACCAGTATTTAACATGGAAACCCAATCAGGGAAAAACCCACCAATAACATGCTATCAAGTTTTTACTCTTCTAAAGTGAGCTCTGTTAGGAGCCAACCCTGTAAAAGGTTACAAAACACATTTCTAAATGTGACCTGGTTAAAGGATTTAATCACCATGTCAGGAGTGTCCTTGTTAGAGGACTTAGAACATTCCACCTGAATGTTACCTTGCTCAAAATATTTATACATTGACTCCTAGGTCAACCTGGTTAAAGGATTTTGACTGATACAATGGTTAGATAGTAATCAGAAGGTGTGATATGATACATACAACTTACTTTACAAATCCAAATTCAATTCATCTCTAATGCTAATTCACTGAGTGGCCTCCATTCACTTTTCAATCTTCAGATCTGCTTGGAAATCTGTTAAGTAATCACTCTCGCAGCTCTCTGCATCTCTATTCAGCCTTCTCTGCTAGATCATGCCAATCAGTCAATTAACTATCCAATCCTCTTGCATACACTTCATACATTTCTTCCACATCTGAATAACCCCTTGAGGTTATCTTATACCTCTTCAGTTAGGTAAAATAAATCTTTGGCGCTTAATGAAGATCATAGATCTTAGGTTAGGTCAAATCCAATGGATCTTTCCAACTTTACATTTAATTTACTTCTCCAAAGCAATTACTAATTAAATCTTTGATCCATGTATTAATTACGGTTACCCGTGCATTTAAATAGTGTGGACCAATCATGCTTATCTTCAATTAACTTTACATATCACAATAAAATCAACTATGTCGGCAAAAGATCTCAAATCTCAATAATTACCAAAATATTGCTGCTTGTCCAACATTGTGCTCTTTCACTCGGTCATCACTGGTTTCCTTAGCATTTTACTAGTGCTTAGTCATCACAAACTTTGCTCGGCATAATCTGTCCTCAATAAACTGTCATCAAAAGCTAAATAACATATTACTTTGCCAATGTGCCAACTGATCAAGTACCCTTGTGATTTCCCATAACTCAACCATTTCACTTGATCTTCTTGTTATCCTTGCCTTCAAACCTTCTACATCAATTAATAGATATGGTACTCAAAAAGATAGCTATAGTCTCACCAGTTAAGGTTTGACATCAATGACAAAACAACAATTGTTTCTATTGTAGCTTTCCAACAAAGATTTGAGTATGCTTGTAATAATCTTCACTTGTTTGGTCCATTTTATCCCCCTCCCAAGAGGATTGTTGTATTATCCAGGCTTACAATTTTAATTGGAATATTTCTCAAACTTTTTCTAAAGAAAAGAAGGATAGGCTCGATGTTAGATGGAAACCTCCCTCTTGGGGTTAGTATAAGATAATACTGACGAGGTAGCGGAGGGAGATACTGTACCTGTAGGTTATGGGGGAGTGATTAAGGACCACTCAAGTAGATTGGTCTTGACAATGGAACTACCTCTAGGGATCAAGAAAAACCATGTTTTTGAGGCTATGTCTATCTATCTAGGTTTGAAAATGGCTAGAGACAAAGGTTTGGCTAAAATTTAGTTCAAAAGTGACTCTCTAAATATTATAAATTGCCTTAATGGTTCTTCCCCCCTAGTTGGACAATCAACAATATCATTAGTGATAGTATTTTCATTTGATTAATGGGTTCCAAAATGTCTAGATTTCTCACGAGTATCATTAGGGGAACCAAGTCGCGGATGACCTAGGTAATAAGCGTGTTAATTACCATTATGATTTACATTACGAATATACAAATCATATCCCAATATATTTGAGATGGCTCTTGCATAATTATGTAAATGGGTGGCCATTTGATTCACAACTTGAGATTATTGCCCCTATACATGAGAAGGCTTGGTGACAGACTAGGTCATTTAATCACCCGATGAATGAGTTTCATTTGGCATTTGTTTTTCTTTCATGGTTGATTATACAAATCTTTTCTGGTATTTCAATGGGTGGTGATAGTAATAGGATGGAGCCCATTGTGTATGAAAGGTGACAAAACATTCAATTTGTTTGGAGTGTCATTTCTACTTATGGTTTAACGCCCTACATGGAGAAACTTCATGGTGTTGATGCCTATATCATCAAGGCATTTGTTGATTGTTGGAAGGATGTCATTCTTCAGGCTTGTGGGATGGATTTTTTGATTAACGAGGACCTTGATGCACTTGTCTATAATATGATGAATGAGGGTTCTAAATTTTAGAGAGAGAAGAAATTGACTTCTGAGGTGGTGGACTTTTTTTTCCTTCCAAGAGAATGTTAAAAAGCAAGGAAAAAAATCAACGAGGTTTTTGATAAGCTATCTCTACCTAAGCCATGACCGAACATTAAAGAGGTGATTATATGATATGTGACTCTTGATGGAAATTTGGAAGCATTTTCAGCTATCAATTCATAATTTTAAACCACTTCAGCCATGATAATTGCATTTTGATTATGTTTTATCTTTCTTATTCCCTTAATTGTAATCTTTATGCTCATTTGAAGAAGCCCTCTTCCCATCTTTTTCATGAGGGAATTATTTTACTTATTATATAATATGATAAATCCCTTCAGATTAAAAAATGCCCTCCTCCTAAGTCCGGGATTAATTTTAAAAATAACATTAGTGTTTATTATAATACTTCTGGTTCTGATTATGAAGACATTGTTGTAGATGTGGATAGAGTGTATCATATCTTTAAGAAAAAATGGAAGTCTCCCCTACATCCTTTTATATTTATGTCATCTTCTTCTTCTTGGAGAAAGAGAATTATGTCCTTGAATGTTGAAGATTCAGATTATGTGCCCTCCAAGGATTTTGTGCCTGATTATTTTGAATTGAGCATGGGAAAGAGTAAGGTGAGTACCAAGCCCAGTAGGGATATGAAGAAACAAATCCCTCATCTCTCTAGCTCTCATTTGAAATTTGTTAGCTCCCCTATTCAGAAGAAATCTTCTCCTTAGTCTGTTTAGGTGATTCCTGATGATATGGGTTTTATTGAATAGAACGATGATTTCCGTGTTGAAATACCTTTGGATTTGGGCAAGGACACCCCTATTGAGAAAGAATCTTTGATCTGGGAAAGCTAACCAATTAATGTCAAGGTCAAGAATTTATTGCAGAGTCAGAAGGCCCTTGTGGAGTTGTTTTTCTTTGAGATTCACAATTTGAAGAATTGTTCCCCTTTTGATCAAAATCAGGATGACATGCTTGCCACCACTCGCAAGTTTTTTAAGGCTATAAATGATCTCAAGCAAGATCATGAGGAGAAAATCTCAACTTTGGAGAAGAAATATGATTGCATTCAAAATAAGATGACAAATACTGTGAATGTTAGTAAATATACTTTGTAGGAAACAAGTGAAGGTTTGTAGAAGCTCAATGAGCATGTTGATGTGGTTCAAAGATTTTTGAAAGGTTACTCCCCATCCACTAGTTCTGGAACCACTATGTGTGATATAGGGAATACAAGGATGAAGAAAAAGGACAAGGAAAATGATAAGGAGAAAGACACACAGATTGATGTAAAGACTCACTTGGACATCCCGGGCCCTGCCATGTGATTAAGGAGAAAAATTAAAGGTGCTAACCTTCTGGACAATGTTTACAAGAAGATTAAGGATATCAATGTTGATATCATTATGAAAAATGAAGATTTAGATTAGGTTCCGTGGTCTGTATAGGGATTTTTTTCCCCCTCTTTTATGTGTTTTTTAAGCATTTGGATCCTATGTGGTTCTGTTATGGTTTATCATTTTGACATGATGACTATTTTTGATGTTCAAATTTGGGCTTCTGGCCCCTGTAAAACTAGTTTTACTCTAATCAAAAACTTCAAAACAACTATTTTTTAAAGGTTATTTTTTATCATCTTGCTCTATTATTTAAGTTATTCCCTTTTATTCACCCAATAATTGAAAGCATAAAGACATTTATACTCTGCTATTATAAAAACTACAATTTATAGTTTGTGTGTGCTATTTAAAAATTATAGGTGAAGATTGGAGCCTGCAATTATGTGTGAATGATCTAGAAAATTCAAAGATTAACCTAAAGCTCGATTAATGTTATTATTCATCATATTTATTTCAACTATATTCGTTTTTAAATATAGTAACTATTTGAATGACATTTCTTCTCAAAAATAGGATATAATACATACAATATTTTCTTGAGTTTCTATATAGTGTTTTATGATCTCTAGGCTTACAAACAACCTTTGGTTTATCCTCACATGATTGATAGTGGGACACAACAATAAAAATTAATGAAAGAGTGTGGTATGATAAAACAATATAAAAATAAAGATTAAGAAAAAATTTCATCATAATCATATATAGAATAAAGATTTAAGAATACAAATATAGTAATAAATGAAGGTGATTTTTTCATTTATTTTAGTTAGTAATCTAAATATTTTGTTGAAGCATTTTATATTATAAATGAATTATCTTTTGATGAAAGATTTTATATCACACATAAATTATTTTTTCTATCTATTATATAAATGAGTATATTTTTCTATCTAATATATAAATAAATAAATTATTAGATTTAATAAAAAACTAAATCTATATTGACTATATGTTCATTTATGTTGAAATTATTATTAATAATGATCAAAATCTAATAGATTTTTTGTCTTTCTTAGAAACAACCTTTAGTTTTACCTAACAAATTGATAGTAGACCACAACATAGAAAAGTAATGGTGTGTGATGAACATTTGATATGATAAAATAATAGGAAAATAAATATTTAAGAATATGAAGAGTAATTGATAAAGAGTGTTTTTATCGGTTTCTCTCTAGATTATAAAATAATATATTTTTATGAAAGATTTATATCATTTACACATTTATTTTTCATATCACCAATAGTTTCTTATCTAATAGAAGCGAGTCTCTACTAATAATGTGGATATAATGGAAACTAAATGTATTTTGATCAAACTCTAATACAATTGATTTTTTATTATTTAGAAACAATCTTTCATTTTTCCTCACAAGATTGATAGTCCACCATGCAAAAAGATTGGTAGAGATTTAGTAAAATAAAATAATAGAAAAATAAAGATTAAGAACAGGGTTCATGTGACCACATGTAAAATGAAGATTAATGAATAGAATAATCAATAATGAGCGAGCTTTCATTGATTTCTTTTTTCTTGTAGGAATATTTTTTATGATTCATGGGTTTAATTTTTCTTTTTCACATATAAACATGATTCTATACAAATAAATTTGAATTTAATAGAAACTAGATTTACTTTTTACGATTTGTTCATATATGCTAAGCTTAGTAGTCATAGTGATCAAACTATGATACTACAAAGAACCTTTGGTTTTTCCCCATATGATTGATAATGGGCCACAACAAAGAAAAGTAGTACTGTGGTGAAGATTTAATGAGATTTGTGATCACTTGCAAAAAGATTATTTAGTAATATGAATAAAGTAATTGATGAGGGTAAGTTTTCACTGATTTCTTATCATTGCCAAATAATTTTATATCATTCATGAATTATTTTTTTTGCTACATAATAGAAATCTAATAATTTTAGATTTAATAAAAAATAAATAAATTTTTACTATGTGTCCATGTATGTTGAGCTCATTATTCATAGTGATCAAACTCTAATATAGCTGAATTTTTGTTGTTTGCAAACAACCTTTGGCTTTCCCTTATAGAATTGATAGTAGACCACAACAAAAAATTCTAATGGAGTGTAGTGGAGATTTGGTAGAAAAATAGAGGTTAAGAATAGAGCTCATTGTAATTACATATAAAATGAAGTTTCTGAATATGATTAGAATAATCAATAAGAATGAGTTTTCATTAATTTATTTTTCTTATTAGTTCTTATATGATTTATGAATTTATTTTATTACTTAATATACAAATAGAAACTTATAGTGATAATTTTTTCCTTTAATAGTATCTAAGACTTATCTTGATATTCTCATATACCGAACTCCTTATTTATGGTGATCAACCTCTAATACAGCTGAATTCCTATTATTTATAAATAATCTTTGGTCGACCTTTGCAAGATAGATAGTGGACCACAAGAAAGAAAACTAATAGAAGAGTGTCGTGGAGATTCAGCCAAGGAAATTGCTGGAAAAATAAATGTTAAGACCAGAGTTCGTTGTGATCACATGTAGAAAAAGGATTTATGAATATAAAGAAAGTAATCAATAAGAGTGGGTTTTGGCCGATTTCTTCAGTGATTCAGCAAGAGAAATTGATGGAAAAGTAAGGGTTAGGAACAGAGTTCGTTGTGATCACATGTAGAAAAAGGAAATTCAGCATAAAAATTCACAGCTGACCGATTGATTCGACAGATGAAACATCTTACACCAAGATTTCGTAGCGCACCTATATCATAATCAATTTTAATATGTTTTCTGAATGGGTGTCGCTCCTTTTTACATAAGCTGACAACAATATGAAAATGAATCGATTTGTTTGAATGTCAAATTCTCCATCAGTTCATGAAAGGGGTTATTTTCACCATACCCATTTCTCCACGGCTCTGTTGTCATTAATTTCGTGTGCCTAATATTATATTTCTGCATTAGATATGACACTAAATATTTAAAAAACTAAACGATTCCTAATATCTTAGACCTATGGTCTTGATTATGTGTAAATTTTTAGTAGATGAAATTTCATAATTCATCACGAAGGTAAGATAACTATTAAAAAAAAAGAAACTACGAAAAGTGAAACTTCATGATCCTATCATGAAAGATAAATAAACAAAAAAAAATGATTACGATCTCGTCAAAACCAACCCAACTTGATACATCTTGATTTAGAATCTGATACTGATTGCAGATAGACATCTACATCATTCATAGAGGTCGGCAATGCAATGATTACAGTCGTGTTAGGATAAGCAACATTTTATGTCAGATTAAGACCCATTTAGAAATTCAAGATAGCCCATTATCAAAAGAAGTGGAATGTCATTCCGAAATCCTCTTTATCTACTTCAAATCTTTTTCACACAATCTATATCTCAACATCAATAAATATTTGTCTGCATAATCAAAAGGAGGTTGAGCCATTAGCCTTGAGAAATATCAATCCAAAAGCGATGTGATTAACAGTATTATCTTCCCGAGGACTGGATATTTCATTAGGTTTAAGTTTTAAAATACGTTTCCCACAACCTTTCGTGTCACCAAGCATCATGTCATGGATAGAATTTTTCTCGTATTCACACAGCAAACAGTCGAAAATCAACTCCGGTTTGGTTTTCTTCCGTAATCATCAATACCCATAGCGCTGATAAACAAGTTCACGATATAAATATAGAGTTGTGTGAGTGTAGTCTAAGTTAACAAGTTGTGTGTGCAATATTGGTCAGAGTCGACTGGCTATTGATAAAGACGGAAAGTAAGGCGCGCAGGGAAAACGACAAATATTGAGTGACATGCAAAGGGACCGACGTTGCCATAAATTTCGGTCAAAGTGCTGACAAGGTGGCCACCGCATATTGCGCAAGAGGAAATATGGATTCTAGGTTAAAGAGGCACATCTGTTTTGTTCCAAGACATATAAATAATATTTTGAAGTTCTTTTCAATTGTCATTAATTATTTTTCGATGCTAGTTTAAATTATTGTTGAATTAGTTGCCCCTATAAATTGGCATCTATCGATTGACATATGCATGACACACCTTTTTGTATGATATGAACAGATAAGCTATTGCAAGGAGACTAGACCTCATGCCTCCCACAAAACCTCTCTCCAAACAAGCCAACCCCTATAAAGTTATCTATATTTAAATTACATATTTTAATTTGGAATGGTGACAGATATATGTTTTATATTTAATATATTTAATATTTTTGATTTAATTATTTTTAATGTAAAAATAAATATATAAGTGCTTACAATTTACAATGGGCATATATTTATCATTATTTGTTTTAATTTACACTTATTTTAATTAAGAATTTAGTCTTTAGCTTCCCACTTTCATTATCTGAGTGCTTATTTTTTTTTAAGGAAACATCAACGAGATTATGTGTGATTGTCTTCGGAATGTTTCCTTATGCAATGTACATAGTTGTGTTGTTAGATCATGTTTCGATGGAACTTATGTTATTAATTGTGGGAATAAATTGTAACTGTGAATATTTGTGTATTTTTTCACGATTGATTGTCGATGATAACTCTGAGTGGCAAGGAAAAATGCAAGATGTTTCATGGTACTTGTGGGTTGCTAGATATCTTATGTATACCTTGCTTCTCATACTAATCGAGTGATAAAACATTTTGAGAATTGTTATTATGGATACTTTATAGTAGTGTGATTTCTTGTTTTTTCTTGTCATTATAACATCCTTTCTAGATTTGTGATGGTTGTATGAAAATTTCAAATGTGTTTTTGTTTCTAAATAAGAAAAAATGGGAAAAATAGATAAATTTGAATGTTCTTTGAAAGAGATAACATTTATGTTTATTTGCTAAATATGCCTTTTTTTAAGTATTCTTGATTATCATATAATATTTGGGTCAACATAAGTTATAAAGAGAAAAGAAAGTAACATTCCTAATTTTTTTATCCATTTAAATGATAAAGTTTATGATATATATTAATGTTGATATTTCAACTATTAATTATTCTCTAGCAATGCTATGTGTCTTGATATATATTATTGACATAAATCTCTATGGGGAAAAAATAATTAGATTATATTTATAAAGTACAATAAACACATTAAATAAATTAATTGGTAGGGTTGTTAATGTATTGTTGTTTGTAGGGATGCTATTGGGTGATGTTTTATCCTTTGCAACCATCTCATTGTGGGGTCCAGATCCCTCAAAAATCAGTCTGTAAAGAATTTTAGAACTTCTTCAAAACCTAATTGATCTTTTCTAAAAAATAAACCCATTTAATAAATTTGTAAGAAAAATATGTTGTTAGGCTTCATACCCTTATGAAATTCAATAGTATTCTAATATAAGCTTATGAAACTTAAAATATCTTATATGCTTTATGAAGCATATCACATTTGAATTAATTGTAGTCTAATAACTATTAGATTATAAGTTATTTATGAAGGGTAGTTGCTGGATTGGTTAGCTAATATCAATTTTCTATCATTTGAGAGACTGAAATTGAATATTTATAATAAATTATATCAATTTATACTAAAATAAATGTTGTCACATGGAAGTATTTAGAGGAGTGTTCCAACATTGGGTCTATTTTTTAATATAATCTTTTTGTAATTATTTTAATAAAATGATTCTTTACTTGGTTTTTTTTTTATCGAAAAGGGTTTGCCCATGTATATTTTGCATAATGTGTAAAATCGATGCTTCTATAGTTTTCATTGTACTTATTTAATGTCTTTTATGATGTAGTATCCAAAAGTTATGATTTTTAACATGTTATCAAAGAAGGTTAGGATGTAAGTAAATCTTTTCTATAGGTTACACTAGAATTAGAAGATTAGTAAAATTTGATGGCAAAAATCATTATGCTTAGTGAACACATATGTAATGACATATTTGCAATGCATCCGGTGTGTCTTTTCTACTATCAGAAAATCAAGCGATTAAAACTAAGTTAAGAAATTCTAATTCAATTTTTTATAGGTGATATCTAAGAGAATTTTTATATTATTTTATTTTGTAATATATTTGTATACCATAGGATTTTGATTGCTATCTATTTAATTGTTAAGTGATTTTTTATTCTAATATTAAATGTCATAATATATTCAAAATTATTCCATTACTTTTAAAATTACAATATTTATATAATCAAAATCAGAAAACATTTTGAAAGAATCTATTATTTAAAATTTGTATTCCTTTTTAAATAGTTTGCATTATTTTACATAAATAAAGAATATCTCTTAATACAAGTGAAATAGCTATAAGTCATAACTTCTTACCATGTGTAAATATTTCCAACCTTGAGTTGTGCATTTCAACACCATTCCCATCTATGTATCAAGCGGTACATAGGTCATGATTATGCTTGTTTCTTTGAATTTGTATCGAAGTTTAATTTTATTGTTTTATTGTTTTGTTTATTTTTCAATGGTTATATGATAGATGTGTTTAAATCACTTGCACATTTGAGATGTTGTTCCTCCGCATGTTATTTATTTGTGCTCCAAGTCCTTTTTATACATGATTTCTTTGAATTCTTTAGTTTATAGATGTGTGTAATGATGGATTTTACTTAGATCTCTTAGCATAAGTGAAATAGATATATGTTATAACTTTTTACCATGTGTACACATTTTCAACCTTGAGTTGTGAATTTCAACATCATTCCCATCTATGTATCAAGCGATACATAGGGACTATGTCTATAATTATTTCTTTGACTCTATATCAAAGATCAATTTGATTGTTTTATTAATTTTATTATTCATTGGTTTTATGATGTTTATGATACACGTGTTTAGATGACTTGCATATTCAAGATGGTGTTCCTTAACTTTTGGGTTGTTTTCATTTTAAATTTTTTTATATATGGTTTCTTTGAATTCTTTAGTTTATAGATATGTATAAAGATGGATTATTTACATGTATGTTCCATGTGTTGTTGTATCATTTTGGTTTTTTATGTTATGTTGTGCTTTGGCTATATATGGATTGAGTAGGCACACTTAATAAATGTGTAGAGGGGTTGGATGTAAACTATTATTTTTTCACCAAGATACATAGTTATGAGTTATTTCCTAATAGGTGCCATATATGAAGATTGCTAGAAGAACTGAGAAGGGGGGGGGGATGAATCAGTGGCCTCAAAAATTAATCCAAAAGATCCAACCAAAAATGATATCTTAAATATAATACCTTCAGTTATCTTTCAGTCCTAGAAGATGTATGCATTTAAATATTCTTAACATATATAAACTTCTCGGTGAATATATTGTTTATCTTTTCTTATCCTTTACCGAGTAACAACAATTAACCTTAGTGTTTAACGACCAATCCAATTTTAGTAATGTATAAAGTAAACTATCAATGCAATGAAAGAAATACACATTTGACACATGGATTTTTAATGTGGAAACCCTATTAAGGGAAAAACTACTTGGGACGGTAACCCAAAATTTTCACTCTTCTGAAGTGAGCTCGGTGAGGAGCCAACCCTATTAAAGGTTACAAACACTCTGTTAAGTGCAACCTTGTTAGAGGATTCAAAACTAATAGTTTGTATTTTGACCTAGCACTCACTATCTTGTCAACAAGAAAACCTTTTGACACTTTTGAGCATCTCAATACATTGCTGATGGTTAAATCTCACTCGGTTAAGATATTTTCTAAATCAATGCTTAAACTGAAATAGTAAATGATCTATTAAACAATAAAAATTTAACTTGCAGATTTTTAGATCTATTGTTAGTCCAATAATACCTCTCAGATCAATATGTTTTTCAGTTCCTTTGCTCCCCTCTTTGTTCTGCTCGGTGAATGCTCTTTCTTCTGTTGCTCGATGTCTGTAGAATTTCTTGGCTTTGTTCTCCAGCCTATATGATTAGATCTGCATGAAGACTTCTATCTTCACACAAAATATACTCATCATTCCTCTCTTTATAATGAATTACTTGTCTCTTTATATAGACATGATTTCACCATTCAGTCTTCTTGTTTTCATCATAGATCACTTCTTGATTCGTAAAACTTGACATTCTTTGCTTTATCCCATAAAGCTCTACTTTAGTTTTATTCCACAAATCTCTCCTTGATAATTATGCTTTAAATCTCTCTCATGCTTAACTAATTGATGAAAGTAAATCAATCAATCAGTTAACTCTAAATATAGATCCTACCAGCTAAGTGTTTTTTTCATTCTTTATCTATAGTTCTGATCAGTGATCAACTTTAGTTAGCTCAATCATTGACTCCAGTTGTCCTTGGTAAAAACTTAAATTAGCTTGGTGACCACTCTAGTTATGCTCGATTACTACGGTGCTCGGTATACACTGTGAACTACTAGATGTTCTCTGTTCGTCAGTGTGCACTCTCCGTCGGTGTTTACTATCACTTGGTGTATACTGAACTTTGATCTTTTACCGATCACATAAGCTTTTTCCCTTGAACTCTTTTAAGTTTATGACAATATGTATATGACCAATCAAAACATATCAAGTTGACATCAATGAAAATACAATACATTAACTGATTTAATGTCTTGCATTTAATTTTGCATCACGTTGATAATCAACTTATCATCTTCAAACATTAAATCAGTTGTAGTTCATCAATCTCTCCCTTTGGCATTGATGGAAACACAATATGAAATATGTCATATCATACCAAGCTTATTGTTCTATAACCAATTCAAATATATGACTCTCGGTAAGCTCTTCTAGCTTAGATTTGATTCTTGCTAAGTGCTTTCCCTTTCTTCACTCCCTTCAATGGATAAGTGTAGAAATTATGTCTGTTACCCTAATTTTACACATTGCAATATGACAATCCTAAACAACAAAAAATTGTATGAAGGTACACCTCTTTAACATTTCTATTCAGTAATGGAGATGAAATACATTGCCATTGCATTCATATTATCAGATTAAATTATACTCTAAGTATTGATCACATTAAGATTTTCAAATTCATAATTGATCATTACATTGTGATTCAAAATAAATGTAATAAGCAAATGTTTATTACATATTACATCTTTTCATATTGAAACTTAGAGGTAATTACAAAAAAGAAAGCATGATAGAAGCATGAGTAGGGGTCCATGCATTGCCTTCTAAAAGTTGACTATGTGATATGGTAGTTGGTTGTCTGTCCTCTGTCCAAACTTCATGTCTATTCTGCATTCTAGGTTTAGGGTCATGTCCTGCATCAGGAAACATAAAAAGTGTTAGATCCTAATTGGATCTAAGCAATGCATGGAAACCAAAACAACATACAACAATCAATCTTTCAGAACTATAAATCTACCAATAACATCAATATAATGGAAAATTATGCATCTACATTAACCAAATAAAAGTATCAAAGGGACATAACTCCATGATACCTTTTACTATATATGGTTATCATTTTGCATTATTCAAGAGTTGTTGTTTGTAAAACCATAAATCTGAATCAAAGGGACTTAGTTCTTGTAGCTGAGAAACCTATTTCAGTACATCAACATGTTAAAATGGTAAACACAACCAATCAACCAACATTCATGCATGAATATTATTTCAAATTACACTCCCACACAAACATTGATTGGTTAATTATGTCCACTAACCTAACATGTTGATTTGATGGTGTGTGCAAGAAAAATGAATAGAAGTGTATATAAAATGCAGAAAGAAACATGATCTATGTGTTCACTAGTAGCAAATGAAAAAAAATGCAATGAGTGTCACGAGCCCATGCTCAAACCTCATAATATGCATTATGAAAGACATCTAGGAGCTCATGATTTCAGGAATGGAAATATGTAGAAGAAAGAGATGCAATTCATATAGGTTGGTACAAAATCTAAGCATGTCGTTACAAGTTTAAATGTTATTTATACATAATGCAGAGTACACTAATGCTGCAAGAAGGTGCATGTGAAATGAAAGGATGCCCTAAAAGATGGATGTTCCAGCTTGAAATGGATGATCAAGTGCAAAGAACAGAATTGCAAATCAAATAATGAGGCAACATTGTATTCTATTAAATTGCACAAGCAAAGATTAACTAAAATGTTGTTTGAAATGGAATGAATGTGTATATCAATGTTATCAAATAACATTTCACAAGGATGAGAAAACAAAAAAAATAGTGCATATAAAAGAGAAGAACACTAATGTTGTTACAAAGAGGTATGCATATACAGAAGAACCAATTGCATTGGATTAAATTGAGAAATGCATATTCATAGTTCAAACACTGTTATCATCACAATAGTCCATCCTAATGTTGTTATAAAGATTAGTATGTTTGAATGAGAGAGGAACACAAAAAATTAGTGATATACATTCTTACAATTAACTGGAAGATAACATGCCTTCTCAACAGTGATATCTTTTGTCAAAGATATGCATTACATACGCATGAATTGAACAAAGTAGTGTTTTCTTGAAAGCAAAAAATCAGTGGCACTATTATTGATCAAGAATGAAAGTCAAATGATGTTGTTATTACACATGTTCAGTACATATTCAAAGGGATGCTCAAATAAACAATACTATTGTTAAATGCCAACTGGATGTTGATACTGTTGTTGTAGTGCCTAATCAACAATGGAAGGTAAGACTATTTTTCATGTTTTAAAGAAAATACCATATACAAAATGAGAAGTGAATAACAGTGTCACGATGTTATTATCTAATGTTGCTAAGTACATGTTCAAATGAGTTCAAATACACTATTTTGTGCAAGAATGGAAGGTAATAGAATTATGGTTTTGCATGTTTACATAACAATGTATATGTTAGAATAGTCCCAAAGGATATCTGAGAGGGGGGGGGGGGNGGTTTTGCATGTTTACATAACAATGTATATGTTAGAATAGTCCCAAAGGATATCTGAGAGGGGGGGGGGGTGAATCAGTTATCAACTTGTTAATTCTTTAACCTTATTAATTCAAGAATATAATAAAGCAAATGCACATTCAGATAACAAAAATAGACAACACCATGATTTGGTTACGGGGAAACCAAATGGTAAAAACCCCGGTAGGAATTAGTATCCACAATGAACTATACTTGTTTACAGTAATCGCTGTTAGAAGATATTTCAACCTTGTTAGGAGTTGTAATTTACAATGAAATAAGTATAGTGACCTGGTTAAGGGTTGGACCCTGTTAGGAGTCTTTTACAAATAACCCTGTTAGGGGTGGTGGACTCACTGTCCAAAAAGCTCACTGCTTCAATGGTGAAGGCTACAACCTTCTGTAGAACATATATGCACTATATCTGATGATGAACTGTAGAGTAGACCTGCTATCTTGATAAGTTCCAATGTATTGTAATCTTCTACTGCTTCTTCACATAGACCCTTGATGAATGAACCACAACTGATATTCTGCTCTGTACATTTTCTGTCTATTTTCGTATCATTCACACTTAGCGTATCACAAATGACTTGCTATAAGTATCTTCCTCAAAGTATGAGATCATGGGACTTGTAAGACAAATCTTCATAAAATCCTTGTTAGTTTTACTAATCATGAAATCATAATTACAACCGTGCAAATATAAACTGAATAGACGCAACGCTTCACTATGTCGGCCTCACCAAATTAACTCTAACTTTGAAATCTTTTTGAAACATGTTTGGCACCTTTAGATAACTATCATCAACTCATAACTAATCATGAATATACATATGCATATCCCAAAGATAGGAACAACTCAAGAACCAATGCAATACATCAGCTCTGTATAGACAAACTCCAGAAACTGTAACTGTCACATAACAAAATTACACAACACAAATGAAACTTCATATCTGAGTTTGCGTGTATGATCACAACATAATAAATATGTCTACAACATAAACATAACCGTGCAAGGTTTGATACCATCATTCTGATAAGTACATACAGGACATTGTTGTATATTATATGTTGTCATCAATGACAAACATACAATCAACTAGCTGCCAGAAGTAAATCTCCAACAATCTCCCCCTTTGACATTGATGGCAACATATGATATTAAAAATATCTTTAGCACCTGGTGTCTTCTTTCTTTTTACAATATTCTCAATATCCTCATCAAAGATATCTCTACACTGCTGCAGCTCCTCTGTCTATGTGTTGGTTGTATTTCCTGTTTTTGCTGCTTCGCCTTGTTCCTTGTCTTGCCCTTTGTCAAATTTTAGGTTTTCATGCTTAAACCTTGCCAAAATTGCTAAAAAACCCTGAAAAATCCTAAATATCCAAGTATTTAAACGATGCATTTGAAACCCTAGGTCATGTCTTATGTTTCAGTGTTACTTTTTCAAATTACTTAAGACATGTGCTTTAAGTTAAGTCACTTCATCGTGTTACCTGGGACGAATATTCCAAATCCTCTCCCGACTTTGCTTTTCTTTTATGTCGCATAGTCTTGTTACGAAACTGAATATTCCTTCATCATTCTGAGACTTAGCGATATCTTGTTAGTCAGGTAGTCACGGGATATCCTTGTTATAAGATTTATGAAAAATGGGACCCACTGTTAGTCGGGTGATCGCAGGAGAAGTTAGCAGTTATGAGAAATGTCCTCAAACTTCATGATCTACTTCATGTCGCATTGTCGCCAGATCAGCCCATGGTTCACAATTAAGTTTTCCTTCAGTCGCGTGGTCTTGAGATCAAACGGTGGTTAAGAGTTAACAACTCAGACTATGCGACTAACCATTTGATGTTTGCGGCATTACTCAGTCGGGATGTCGCCAGAAAGATCAACGCTTCGGTTCTCCAGTATGTAATAAGTAAGACCAATGAGAAGATGACATCTGTCATGATGTAAGTGGGTTGTCGGGAGGTCGCAAGAAGAGAGAAATGGATTGAGAGACAAAGAGACTAAGGTATGTTGCCTTTAGTCGCAAAGTCTCTGAATGACTTAAGGGTATGTAAAAATATTAAGCGATTACGCGCCAGTCGTTGGATGAAGGAATGAAAGGATCTGATGGTGGTCATGATGTCTGGAGAGAAAAGTGTCCCAGGGAAAAAGTCCTCCCGACTCGGCGATTAGGGTATGTTGCAAAGTCGCTATAAATAGAGAAAAGGCACATGCTATATGTTGAGGTCAAGTTAAATTTATCTCCCGACTGAGCGACTAAAGGTTGTTGTGTGGTCTTGAAATGAAAAGTAAGCATCCAGCGACAAAGAGATAACTATGGAGGTTAATAGTAACGGCTAGTTACCAGGTCTGGAAAAGAATGATGAGTTAAGGTTAACTCTTCGCGACTTCGGTTTCACTTGTGTCGCTTGATCGCTAGATGACTTAAGTCAAGCCAGGGTAAAGAAGGTACTTTGTCGCCAAGTCTGAGAATGGAACCATAGTTAAGAGAAAGGGCTCACGACAAAGAGACATCCTACAGTTGCGTGGTCACCTAATTACGAGATCTAAAAAGCGGTGGCAAGTGGTTGACATGACAGGATGAATCATTGGGCAACCAATCAGAAACTTGAATGTAGATTACTGTGCACAAAAGGTAGCTGAGATATATGACAGAGAATGAATCAGAAGATGACATGTCAGCTGTCTTAAACATTTTTATGATTACGCCAAGGATTCATATTTTTAAATTTGATTTCCTGTCAACTTCCTGCAACTACGGCTAGGTTTTTCAAAAGGTTCACGGCATGGCAACTTAATGGCAGAACTGACGTTCCCGAATTATGAGCTGTGTACTCTGAATCATATGGCTATAAACAGATGATAGTGCATTCATTCTTGTTCACCGTTCTTTCAAGTTTTCATAGCCAGGTTGATTGTTTTCAGTGAAAGGTGATATTTTGAGCAGTTGCAGTGTATCCCGAGTGATCAGAGGTTTTCTAAATTGCAGAGGATTGTGCTCAGAGCAAGCAGTTGATATTGGAGATTAGATTTGTTCCAATATCGATTGAAGGAAAGAAATTCAAGGTGCTTGCAGAGATGAGTAGGGCTGTGAGCGTCACCTCAACAAGTGGAGGCAGTGGAGAAGAACAAAAAGGCAAGCCGATCTTCTCTGATGAATTTCTCCAGCTTTTGCCAGGTTCAACACAAAATAGGAAGGTTGATGCTAGTGTTTTCAAGGATGTCCGAGATGCTGTGACCCCGGGCACAACAGGGTACTCTCTCTTTACCTATTTTTATAAGAATTGTGATAAGCCTATCCCTGTTTCAAACCCTTGGACATGTGGTCTAGGTAGGTTATTAGTTCCTGATGTGTTCTTGGATGTTGACCTATTTCTTGACCTGGCAAATCATTATGACGTCCTTACAAAGACCATCAAAAGAGATGATGACACAACCTTGTTAATTTTAAATAGAAATTCTTTCATGCAAGCCTTTGGCCTGTTCAGTGCCATGTCTACCAAAATTGACATGAAAAGGCAAGAAAAAAGGTATAGTGCCAAGCCGGGAATTGCAAAAAGCTTGTTACAAAAACATATGCCAAAAGAATTGAGAGATCATTTAGGTCCTAAGGCTGAACCATATCAATATTATTACAAGGACCTACATTTTTATATCAAGTATAATGCCTATGCCCTTTGCAGAGTACTGGGGATAGATGGAGACGTAGAAAGAATAGGTCATGGCATTTTGATGATGGTTTTAGACCTGCAGGAGGTGCATTCAAGCACCAGTTATGATTATATTCAGCATATAATTGATGAGATGCACGAGGGTTTTATTGCATCACAGAAGAAATTAAAAAACCCTAAGGAGAAAGAACCAAAGTTCTTGCATTATTCAGTCCTGATGCACCTTCTCTTGTATTTCAATTTTACAATCATGGATCCCTACCACTTATCCCCTCAAAGATCTTATCAAGAACAATTAAATCCTATCCAGTTTTGGGTTAGGGTTTGGAACTATACTTCTAGGGATTGTGATTTCTCTGCCTTCCAAAATTGGATTGTGTATCTAATTATAAAAAGTCTAGGAATAAGCAGGACCAGAATTCCTTTGAAAGTCATACAACTGCTTAGGCCTTCTGAGTATTTGGAAAATTGGCCTGGAAATCACAATTGGGGTGACTTCTTCTTGGAGGAGAATTTCACCATAATGAGAGTATATGGGTGCATTCACCCACCCCATATTTTGCCTTACAATGTGCCTATGAGAGTTGCTACTATGGAATTCATCTGGCAGCTGATGTTAACTAACAACGAACACTTTGCACCACATAAGAAGGGGACCATAACCCCTAGGCAGTTCAATATTGCAAATTTTACAATTGGTAAGAGTGCCATGGATGAAGTAAGTCAATGGTTGGGGAAGTTCAGAATGGGGGCAGCCCCTTACAGGTATATTGACCCAGAAGGCTTCATGGCAGGGGTCAGGAAACTATACACTCCTACCATCCCAAATACTAATGTGCATTATGAATGTATAGAGGAAGATGCTACTAGAAATAACATGGATGAAGATGACATCCACATGAAAAGATTGAGAATTCAAGAGTTGCTGAAGCTGCAGACTCAAATAAAGAGAAATGGTTTATCCTTTGGAGGTTTTTACCCTGACCTCATGTATTTTGATAGGATCAAAGCTATGATTGACAACTACTATGTGTTGTTAGATCAATTAGATATAGTTCTTGGTAAGAAAGGTGCTCAATCTCCAGAGCATTCAGAGTCAGAGTACGAGAGTGGTGATGATAGTGACTATGCACGTCCTTATATGTCTCCCCCACCATAGTGAGCCCAAGAGAAAGAAATGGCTGAGATCCCACAGTTGCAGGGAATAGAAGAACAACACATTATAGACTTAACAGTTGCAACATAGCCTGATGATGTGAAAGAGCCTGCAACAAAGAGGCAAAAATTGGAATTAGGCCAGCCTTCAGTTGAAGGGAAAAGTAGAAAAAAGGACAAGGTCAAGGCCTTGATACCAGGCACCAGGTTATATGATCATAACCTGAGGAAAGCAATCAGACAAGGCAAGAAACAAATGCCTGATCCAGAAGATGAGGTAGAGATACCACTCAGGGCATGTGTGGATGAAAGGTTGCTTAGTCAGCAAAAGTTCCTTGATGATGACAAATTTATAAAGACAGAGGAATTTATAGACTTCCTCAGGTGGCACAAAGTAGAGAAACTAAAGTCCCAATTACTTGTGGATGGGAAAGAGACAATTACCAATGAAGCTCTTGTGGCCCTACAAAATTATGATCCTGAGATTGAGGATATTTCTCCTGAGGATGCCAGGAAGATGGTAGTAGGAAGTGGAATTTTATTGGCTGAAGGCTGGGACTTGGCATCTGCATTCATCATTGATCAAATTAGAAAATAGCCTGACCTTAAATGGTCAGTGAAGTCCAAGTGGGAGAGATGATTAAAGGATTTGGGTATGACCCAAAGTCTCAAGCCTTTGCCATGTGGAATCTGAGCCCTAAAGAGCAAAAGCCCCAATTAGTAAACATTCAAGAGAATATGATGGGGAACTAGATGGTGCGGTCAGTGTAGAACACAGGGGATCTAGAGATTTCCCAAATAATGACACACTAGGCTCAAATAAATGAGGATAAGACAAAGCAGCTGTCTGAAAGATATACTAATCTGCTAGAAGAAACAAGTGCACTGTCTAAAGACAGAGACATGTGCCATATAAAATTGTACCAGAGGAATGAGCTGATAAAAAATTTATTGGAGGAGTTAAAGGCAAAACCAGAAGTAGTATATGTGCCAGCACAGCCACCACCAATACAGATTGAAGACAAGCCTAGATCAGAAGAGGCTATGGAACAAAAGGTGGATGAAGAAAAGGGAAATGCTATAGCATTGAAAGCATTAAGAGGAATATTACAACATAGGATTGAGATCCTCAAAGAAAAGGCTGATGTTGTAATTAATACTTATAATAAATTTCCTATATTGCATGCTGAGGTATTAAGGTACCTTCTAATTCTAAACCCATACTTCACAAAGTGGTCTGCAAGGGCAAGTTTATTTGATAAATTGTCATCTCTGCAGAACATAAGGGAAGACTTTCCTCCAATTGTAACAGAGGTAGAAGATGAGATCAAAAGGGTAAATTTTTCTCTCTCATTCTTCAAAGGAAAATTGAACCAAATAGAGGCTAAATTGAGTCTCTTTGCAGCTGATTTCAATAGGTTTATTCCTACCTTGAAAGGAGAAGATGACCAGGTGAAAACTATAGATGCCTGGAGAGGTGAGTTTAACACCAAAATGCCTAGTGAAGAGGCTTTTCTTTTGGGAACTGAGGTTGATATTGATGGTTTTAATTTAATATTGGATGAAGCATTCAAGGCTAAGACAGATATCAATAAGTTCTTACTTGATGTCAA
>MU226461.1:3686311-3700296 GCA_018584345.1 Thuja plicata
ATACATAGCTAATCAGTGTCCACATCAACAAATACTGTGTAAACAGCAATCTTAAGAGGTAAAACCTACCTGAGTATTTGTGGAGCTCAAAAATGAAGAAGGACCTTATCCAGTCCTTAGCAATTAGCCTTTCTCTTATCAAGAGGAATTTTCATTCAAGTATAATCAGTTTAAGGTTGAGAAACAAGAAAAAGTGCTAACACTATGTTTATACTCCCCTAGAGTATATGCTCCCCCTTACTATATACTCCCCCTTTGACATCAATGGAAAAGGGTGCCATAAACAATTAAGCACAGGTACTACTCCAGAAGTAGAGTTGTCAACCATTCATTAGTCACTTAATGACTGATGTACATGTTGCTTTTTCTAATCAGACTCAGGAGGGGAAATTACTCTAAACTTCTCCCTGGGATACTCAAAAGTATCTTATGATAAAGTTTTTGTAAAAATTTCTGCTAACTGTTCTTTAGTGCTCACATAGTCTAATTTTACTTCATTATCTCGAACTTTTTCTCTAAGAAAATGCTATTTAATCTCAATGTGCTTTGTCTATGCGTGCATCACAGGGTTCTTGGACATGTTGATAGTACTAGTGTTATCATAGTGAATAAAAATAGGATAGTCAACCTGTATACCAAAATATTTAACCATCTGTTTGATCCAAACCATTGTTGAACAATTCAATGTTGCTGCAATATATTCAGCTTCTATTGTCGACTGAGAGATACAATTCTTCTTCTTTCTTACCCAAGAAACCAACCTATTTTCAAGAAATACTGCTCCTCCAGAATTACTCTTCCTGTCATCAAGAAAACCTACCCAATCTACATCTGTATACACATGAAGTTGTACATTCTCTAATTTAGGATACCACAAATCATAGTCTATAGTTCCTTTTAGGTATCTGAATATTCTCTTTATTGCCATTAGATGATTCTATTTTGGTTCAGCTGCAAATCTTCCAAAAATTCCAATTGCATTAGATATGTCTGGTTTAGATTGAGTAAGATATATAAGTTTTCCAATCAGAGACTTATATAATGTCTTGTCAACTGCTCCGGAATCATCTTCTTTAGAAAGTTTTCTTCCAGTTATCATAGGAGCATACTGGCTTACAATATTCCATCTTGAAAGTCTTTAATATTTCCCTCACATATTTGGCTTGATTTATGAATATTCCTTTATCTGTCTGTTTTACATTTAATCCCAAAAAATATTTTATAGGACCAATCATGCTCATTTCAAATTCATTCTGCATTTCTTTTGTAAATTCTGAACTAAGCTTGTCATTACCTCCAAAGATAATGTCATCAACAAATATGGCAACAAGTAATAGTCCATCAAGTGTCTCTCTTATGAATAGGTTACAATCTGATGTTCCTTTCTTAAATCCAATCCTAGTAAGATAACCATCTAGTCTCTCATACCAAGCTCTTGGGGCCTGTTTAAGTCCATAGAGTGCTTTCTTTAATTTGCATACCATATCTGGCTTATTTGATATATTGAATCCTTCAGGATGTTCTATGTATACTTCTTCCTTCAAGTCACCATTCAGAAAAGATGATTTAACATCCATTTGATATACTTTAAAATCCTTGAATGTTGCATAAGCCAAGAATAACTTTATGGCTTCTAGTCTGCTCACAAGGGCAAATGTGTCAGTATAATCTATCCCTTCCCTCTGTGCATATTCTTTACACACTATTCTTTCTTTGTTTCTGACCACTGTACCATCTTCATTCATCTTTTTTCTAAATACCCACTTTGTTCCAATCACATTTTTGTCACTGGGTCTAGGGACCAATTCCCATGTATCATTTTTTATTATTTGATCTAATTCTTCCTCCATTTCTTTCTGCCAATCAGAATCCTTGCAAGCATCTTCAACATTTAAAGTTTCAATCTATGAAAGTAAACATACCTCTTCATCCTCTATTAACCTTTTTTATTTTGATCTAGTCATAATATTGTTGCTATGATCTCCAATGATATCATCCTTTGAATGATACCTAGGTGTGAACTTTGAAACTTTTGGTGTATCATCCTCATCTGTAATATGTGATACTTCTTTGCTTGATTCAGGTTCATTACATGAAACATCAATGCAATCAAACATTTCTTAAATAACAGTGTCTTTACTGCTCGGCCTGGGTTCATCCTCAATCATAGGTGCATATTCATAATACCTTTCTTGAACCATGAACTTCTCAACAATATTTACATGATTACTTTCAATTATTTTCTTTAATCTCAAATTAAAACATCTGTATGCTTTCCTTTTAGTAGAATAACCAAGGAAAATGCCTTCATCGCTTCTAGCATCAAAGTTACCAATACCATCATCTCTCTTGATGTAGCACTCACTGCCAAATATTATAAAGTATTTTACTGTAGGTACATTACCAAACCAAATTTCATAAGGTGTCTTATCCATGCCTAGCCTTAGTTGAGTTTTATTGATAGTTTAGACTGATGTATTAACTGCATCTCTCCAATAGGTGTGCGCAACTTTTCCTTCAATCATCATAGTGCGCACTGTATCAAGTATGATCCTGTTCCTTCTTTCTGCTATCCCATTCTACTATGGGGTTTTGGGTGCACTTAACTATCTTTTAATTCCATGTTCTTCATAATAGTCATAAAACTAGTCAGAGGTGAATTCTCCTCCTCTATCTGATCCCAGACACTTTAGTTTTAATCCAGATTCATTCTCCACTTTGGCTTTGAATATTTTGAACTTCTCAAAGGCTTTAGAATTCTCCTTTAAGAATAAAACCCACATCATTCTTGAAAAATCATCAAAAAATAAAATGAAATGCCTTTCTCCATAATATGACCTGGTTTGAGTAGGACCACATAAATCTGTATGCACTAGGTCTAACTTGTTTTCAGCTAAGTTTTGCTTGCTTCTGAAAGAACTCCTTACATGCTTTCCCATAACACATTCCCTGCATATTGTGTCATCTGGTCTTGCAATACTTGGAAGATCTCTAACTGCCTTGGCATTTCTTATCTTTACTATATTACCAAAATTGATATGACAGAGTCTCTTGTGCTATAGCCAACTGTCATCCACTTTTGCAACAAAATAAATTACATCTGAATTGAGCTGGAAAACATTACGTTTTGTTTTGGTGCCAAATGCAATCATGTCTCCTTTGTTTCTAATAATGCATTTGTTGTCTGTGAATTCCAAATGATAACCTTTGTCAAATAGTTGTCCAACACTTAATAAATTGTGATGTAATCTATCAACATAGAGAACATCATCTGTCTTGTTCTATCCATCTAGTGTGATGGATCCTCTGCCTATGATAGGTTTAGGAGTGTTATCTCCAAATATAACCATACCACCTTTGTACTTGTCTAGATGAACAAATCTATCTTTATCACCTGTCATGTGATGAGAGCATCCGTTGTCAATGATCCAATCAATTTTGATATCTGCTTTGGAAATTAGGGCTAACTCTTGTGTTTCCTTTTCATCTTCAATGTCCATATGCTCAATCACTTTTTCCATGTCTTTAAGGGAAAAGAATCCAATTTTATCTTCTCCTGAATCTTCATCAGTTACACCTTCTTCAGCATGATAGCATTCCTTCCTATATTTAGGTTTATAGTAAGATCTAAATTTCTTTACTCTTGTAGGACACTTGGATGCAAAGTGACTAATCTTGTTGCATGAAAAACATTTGAATGGAAGTTGTCCTTCATATTTCCCTTTGCCTTTCTTTTCTCTTATAGCAATCATGGCAATGATTTCTTCTAGTTCTTCATCAACTTCTTCTTTCTCATTATTGCTAGAAATGTGAGATTCCTTACCATGAACTAAGGCTTTGAAGGTTGTTACACATTTTGGTTCAGTCTTCAATCTTGATATCTCAACTGTAGAGATTTTACTAGTCAAAGTCTCTCTCTTGAAGTCTTGTGAAAATTGCATGGTTTCCTCTAGAATACTTATCTTGTTTTCATATTCTTGTGTTAAAGTAGTTAACACCTTGTCCATTATATCTTCTTCTGATATTTCTCCACCATTGTTTGTTATTCTAGAGACTGCTTCATTTATCCTTTGAATCTAGGCTCTAATGTTCTCTTTAGGTAACATCTCAAGACTGTTGTATTTCTTTTTCCATGTCTTCCTGTGTGAATTCTTTGCTTGGAAATCTCCTTCAAACATGTCTTCTAAATACTTCCATATTGTGTATGCCTTGTCTAATTTCTTGATCTCAAAAAATTCATTGTCAGATAGTGCACTTATAAGGGCTTCTTTGGCAACTGCATTAGCTGTAAATGTATCCTTTTGTTTACTAGTAGAATCATCTCTTGATAGATCTTTTAAAGAGGGAATAACAACTTCTTGTGTGGCTATCTCAAAGATATCAAAACCAACACATTGTAGATGTGTTATCATTTTGTTTTTCCAATCCAGATAATTTTCTCCATCAAACTTAGTGCTCTCTTTTCTGAAGTAAGACATATGATCTACCTTAAGTTGTTAGGCTTCTTCTCCAAGGCACTTGGCTATGATACAAATTGTTAGAATAGTCCCAAAGGATAACTGAGAGGGGGGGGGGGGGGGTGAATCAGTTATCAGCTTGTTAACTCTTTAACCTTATTAACTCTAGAATATAATAAAGCAAATGTACATTCATATAACACAATAGACAACACCATAACTTGGTTACAGGGAAACCAAATGGTAAAAACCCTGGTGGGAATTAGTACTCACAATGAGATATACTTGTTTATAGTAATCCTTGTTAGAAGATATTTCAACCCTGTTAGGAGTTGTAATTTACAATGCAATAAGTATAGTGACCTGGTTAAGGGTCAGACCCTGTTAGGAGTCTTTTACAAATAACCCTGTTAGGGGTGGTGGACTCACTATCCAAAAAGCTCATTGCTTCAATGGTGAAGGCTACAACCTTCTATAGAATAGATATGCACTATATATGATGATGAACTGTAGAGTAGACCTACTATCTTGATTAGTTCCAATGTATTGTAATCTTCTACTTCTTCTTCACATAGACCCTTGATGAATGAACCACAACTGATATTCTGCTCTGTACATTTTCTATCTCTTTTCATATCATTTACACTTAGCGTATCACAAATGACTTGCTATTAGTATCTTCCTCAAAGTATGAGATCATGGGGCCTATAAGAAAACTCTTCATAAAATCCTTGTCGACTTCACTAATCACGCAAGCATAATTACAACTGCGCAAATATAAAATGAATAGACGCGACGCTTCACTAAGTCGGCCTCACCAAATTAACTCTAACTTTGCAATCTTCTTGAAACACATTTGGTGCGTTTAGATAACTATCATGAACTCATAACTAATCATGAATATATGCACGGATATCCAGAAGATAGGTGCAACTCAAGAACCAATGCAATACGTCGGCTCTATACAGACAAACTCTAGAAACTGTAACTGCCACATAACAGAATTACACAACACAACTGAAACTTCATATCTAAGTCTGCATGTATGACCACAACATAATAAACATGTCTACAACATAAACATAGCCATGCAAGGCTTGATACCATCATTCTGATAAGTACATACAAAACACTGTTGTATATTATATGTTGTCCTCAATGACAAACATACAATCAACTAGCTAGCAAAGGTAAATCTCCAAAAATATATGTGTATATGGAAATGCTATGATTGCATGTTGTTATTCATGTTTGAATAACAGTATTTAATTCAAAATCAATATGCATATATTTGACAGAACTATGCAAATGAAAATAAAAGATGCATATCCAATGGTCAGGCTCTATTTTACAAATGTTGCACACGGGTGTCATGAGCCCGTGCTCAAACCCCATGTGTCAATTTCTTATTAAATTCAAGAAGACAAATTGCAAAACACCACTTTTTATCATATTCTAGTGTTCATACATAATGACAGGGCACAATTTTCAACAAAGATGTAAACATACAATATTAACATTATGCACAAAAAGTAGCATGGTTTTAGCAAATAATGATGGTGTTCAAGCATGAATGCAAATGAACATGAAGACAACATAGGACAAACAAAAAATGTAGACATTCAGTAGGGATTACAATATGTTCAAGTTCAGCTCTTTATTACAACAACAAACAACTCTTGGACATTTTTATCACTAACTGGAGACATCAATCGAGATGAAGCTCGACACCCAAATCACAAAAAAGGATATCTAGGTGTTCTAAAGTACTCGATCCAAGAAGAATGACAACAAGAAGTCTATCTAGAAAAAATAATGGAAAATAAAAGGCGCCTATAAACATGGTGGATTCAATAGATAAAAATCAGCAAAACCCAGATTTATTTGCAACGAAAGATGGATACCCAGATCGACAAAACTCTAGCATCATTTGCAACAAACATTGTTAAAGAAAAAAAATATTGAAATTAGTGATAGAAATTAAGACAAGTATTCATAAAATATGTAATTCAATGATGTATACAATAGCATGTTCAAGTTGAGACATAATGTAAAGAAAGTAACTTTTTTGTAAGTTACACACAGAGTAGTCGCAGTAAAGCCTAAGCTCAAGAGGATGCATGGATAGTGCCATACTTTATGGCATGAAAGTCCAATCATTAAAGAGAGCCCGTGGTGAAGAGAGCTTGAGCTCTCTTTTCTTCATAATGAACTCAAGTGTCAAAGTATAGAATAAGCCTGAGCTCTATTAAACTCAAGTGCCATGAACATGAAGAGCCCGAGCTCTTTTAACTTCACAATATTACCCACTGCCAGTTGGAGTGCGAGCTCTATGAATGTACATTCGTAGACACAGAAAAAGATGGATTGAAAATCAGAGAGATGAAGTTATCTTTTAGCCTGAAGATCAGAGAAAAGCCCAGAGAAGCGACAACACAATTACCACATCACAGTGTCAACTTCCAGATTGACAATACAAACACAGAGCAACACAAGCAAAGCGAAAAAATAGTGCCACAATCATAGCATGGCAGCGCCATAAGGTTAGGCTTTTAGAAAACCTAACATCTTCACCAAATGCAAAAACCAAATAAGATGCAAAAACAATGCATATTCCCAAGTTTTGGTGGATTTGAAATCCATTGTCAGTGTGGAGTTAATGCCTTTGCAGACTATAGTGCACGATGACCACATTGTAGTGCCACGACAGCTCAACCTCACAGCACGATGGATAGAGATATTTTTTCATCGAGATTGGTCATGTTGACCTTAGTGAGGGTGTCGACTTATGTGATGGGTTAGGGTTTTCATATGTTGTGGAGGTTGGGTTATGTGTATGGTGTTAGGGTTTTGATGTATTTTAGATATGTTGGTATTTTATTTTGTAAAATATGTAAATTTTTCAAAATGCCAACATTAGGGGCTAAATTTAGGGGCATCAATTATGCCTTTGAATTAGGGTTTTTCTGATTTAGAGGCCTTTTGGAGGGGGTTAAATTTTCAAATTTAGCCATGAGAGAGTATATAGCTAAACCTCTTGTTCATTTTTAGGGGTTCAGAATTTAGGAGGAAGGTGGCTTAGTGATTTTTTTTGTTCCTTTGCACCTTTTTCATGCATTTTGTAGCCAACAGTTCATGTTTTATTTAGATTGTGTTCAAGTGAATGCACATATTCCTTGGAATTTTTTTTACTTTCTCATGTAGCTATCTTACAGATTTTGAAGATAATAAATCTTGTCCCCATTATTCATACATATTTCTGAGTTTTTGTTATCAATCCTTTCAATTTTTCTACACTTAAGCGTAATGTGTTTTGTAGCATAGATTAGAGAATTAATCTAATTCCTATTCTTGGTTGTGAAGTATAACCTTTTGCAGAAGCTCCATGTTTGTTTGTAGAATTGTTACTATTTGTGGTAGAAACCCTAATAGTGAGGTTTAGGTCATCCTATGTGTTGAGTAGTGAATGTTATTGCAGATCTTAGTAATGTATGTCCTATAGGTGCTGGTTTAAAGTTCAGAAAAATCTGAATCAAATTTGGTGTGTCACCTTTTTAAGTTTGTTTATTCAGTTTCAATTATCTTTTCCCCTTTTCCCAAATCAGAAATCAGTCATAGGTGATATTCCAAATAAAATAGGAATCGAAATAGAATCTAGAGATTCCTTCTTAATCAGAGTCCACCCACAACTCAGGAAGGTTTCCATTTTTACCATGAGATATTAGTATGCTTGCATGCCTGAGATAGGGTGATATTTTTTAGACTTAATAGTTTTTGGCATGCCCGGTGGGACTCCTTGTGATACATGAAAATAATACAAATAAGGAGTGGAAAAGAGTTTGAGTATTTACATTTATCACATACTAGGAGAGGAAGAACTTTGCACAGAGAGAGACTAGAGGTCCAAAAGAGATCTCATTTCAACCTGTAGTGAGGGGTAGGAAACCAGGAAGACCAAGGAAAAGAAGGTCTAAAAGGAGTTCAACTCCTCCCACCTACTACACTAATCTACCATATTCATATCAAGAATCTTCAAAAAGTCCTCCAACACATCAATTTCAAGTTTTTCTTGAGCAACCAGTAGAAGAAGAACAACCAGCACCTTCAAGTTCTGCTACAACACCACAAAGGATGGCTAGAAGGTTGACATTTGTACCCTTTAATCAGGGAATCCATTTGATGATTTCCAATCACAAAAACATTCCATTGGCAGCCTTGAAAGGGTTACCATCTTTCACGAGAGAAGGGAAAACAACAGCAATTGAGCATATTAGACATGTTGCATCTCTTTGCAATGTTCATCACATCATGGAGGATGATGTAGCTTTAAAGCTATTGGTTGTATCATTTAAGGGAAAAGCATTGGAATGGTTCTGAACTCTCTGAGTTGGACCAATTGCTTCATGGGATGAACTAGGTGAGGCTAATTTTTTGAAGATAAATCTCATAATCTTTCTTTGGTGGAACAACTAACTACTATCAAAAGGGATCCACAAGAAGAGATGAGTGATTTCAATCTCCACTTTAAAAGACACAAAATAGGTTTCCTGCCATGGTGAGATCCTCTTCTAAATATTCATTTTTATACTTCCTAAAGAGTATAAATAGTAATTTTTTAGTTATGATCCAATCTTGGGGGGAACTTCTTTACCTCAAGCTTTGGATATTGCAATTAGGGCAGAAAATAGTCTTATTCAGGTAGGGAAGATAGCTCCTAGGCCACCTATTCCTTTATTTCCTACAATATAGTCCAATATGCCATTGATTACCACACCTATAGCACCTTTACCATCTTACCAAAATGAAGAGATGATGCCCGCTACCCCTTCTAATGAGCTGCAAAGTATAAAAGACAGCCAACAAAAAATTGAAAGTTTATTGCAAACCTTTGTAAATGAGTTGGTAAACCTTAAAAGGTAGAAAGATCAAGGAAATCCAATAGCCCATACACAAAATCAGTTTCTAGTTCCTCATCAAAGCAGCCTAACCAACCCATTTACCAAGGTAACAAGTAGAAATACCAAGGAAATAGCAATACTAATAAGAAGAATTGCAACCAAAGGCGTTATAGACCGTATAATCTTGCACCTCTTAATGTTGTTAGGGATATTTTTCCTAACCAAAATAACCTTGCTGCTGAGTATGAGTGGTGTTATCCTTGTGGGAAGCCCCACAATTAGTCAAAGTGCACTAATGGAGTGCTTATTCAGGCTCTAATGGTTCAAAGTGTGATTGATTCACAACAAGATTCATCCATTGAAGAGGCTCAACAACAGCTAGATCCAGGGGCTCTGGGAATGAATTTTCTCAATTGGCAAGAGGAAGATTTCTATGGGGTGAGTAATGATTCACTTGTATCAACAAACACAAGATCCAAGAAGAGAGCTCTAGAATCAGAGCAATCAGCTGCTACAACTCAAACACCACCCATCCCTCCTATTTCTATACTAAAGGAACATTCCTCTCTTTCAATCAAGGAGAAGCATCAAAAGCACATGGATCAGAACATTGGTAAATCTCCTCAAAAGGTACAGTTTGTTGTTGATGTAGGAGAATCTTGGGTCATTGGCAATCCTGCTCAACCAAAAAGATGTTTGTTTTTATTTAGAAGCTACTAGGGAAATACTCTTTTTCTCAGGCTCTATTGCTTTGTAATGCTTAGTTCTACTACTTGGGTCCTGTTTCTCAGACACGCCTGTTTATTTCTTGTTACTTGGGGTTCTCTTCTGACACTCAGATTTTGTTTCTTGTTTCTCATGGTGTTCTTTGCCTGCGTCACTTTGTTGCTTGGTCAACCTTTTCCTGAGACATTTATTTTGGAGTTAGATCTCGTGGCTGACTTTTTCAGTTAATTCCAATGGATTAATTCATTTGGGGTCTCTCATTGGGATTTGTGTGGACCTAAATCTACGTATCACTTATGGATTTGAGCATCAACCTCTCTTTTTGATCTCTTATATATATTATTTTGTATGTTCTTAGTTTAGATAGAAATCTTAGAGCAAGAAAATAAATCTTTAGATGTTGAGATTGAAGGTCCATGATCTCTATTGTATGAAGATCTTATTGTAATTCATTGAATATATGGCCAAAAATGGGATGGCCTTACAACCTGACATGTAATGAGTTTGATCAATTTAATATAAAATGATCTTTGTATTTTATTCTCTCACTGTGTTGCTTGGATTTTGCATTGGCTCTACAAGGTGGTTTGGTAGTTGGGAGAGCCCCAGGCCCCTTCTTCTATCCTCCTTGCGTAAGGTGGTATCAAAGTATTGGTGAGATCTAAGTTCCTTCTTGAAACCCTAACCCTAGTTGGTATTATTGTGGGGTAGCAGATTGCGATCTAACCTACAATTGAAGAGGGATTCAAGATGTTTCATGGGAGAGGAAATGAAGATCCAGGTCTAGCTAATATTCTTAGATAGATGGCTGCTAGATTGGAAGTTGTTCAGACAGCCCAACACAGAGGAAGACATCTTGAGGATGATAGTGATGATGAAATTAAAGATGTTCAAGGTGAAGTTGCACCTACACCTATGATGAATTAGGAAGAAGAGTGATTCTTGAGAGCTTTGACAAGTTCGAAATCCACACCTCAGTTTAATCATCTTAAGTTTAGTGGAAAATTGGATTCTAATAAATTGATTGACTAGATAACTAAAATGGAAAAGTACTTTTAATATGAGAATATGGCAAAGGATAAGAAGGTGAAGATTGCAAGAACAAATTTGAAAGGACATGCATCCCTATGGTGGGAGCATGTCCAATTGGATTGAAAGAAGAAAGGTAAAGACAAAATCAAGGTGTGTGATAAGATGGTAAACAAATTAAAAGGAATGTTTATACCTTGTGATTATCCTAATTAGGAGAATGCAAACCCTAAAGCAAAAGGATAAAACTGTGAAAGACTACACTGAGGAATTCTACAGATTGGACATCAGATCTGGACATGTTGAAGATGAAATGGAAAGAGTTACAAGATACCTAAATGTCTTGAGAAGTTCTATAAAGGAAGAAATCAGTTTGGTCAAGATGGATAGCATTGAGGAGGCATACTAATTTGCCCTAAAAGATGAGGAAAAGATGAATAGAAGATATGAGAAAAGACAAAGAGGTAGAGGTGGTAGATTCTCTCGAGGAAGAGGTATATCTCATGGTGAGAACAATAGATCTGAACCAGACAAGTCAATTCCAGACACATCTAAAGGCAAAGGAAATACTGAATGGAAAGGTGTAAATTCATACCGAGGAAGAGGTAATTACTCCAGAGGTGGTTATAGTAGAAAATGATTCCAAGTAACTTGTTACAATTGTGGTTAAGAAGGACGTAAATCCATTGAGTGTACATATGCAAGCAAGAAAGGAAGTAGTAGAAAAAATGCATTGGTGCAAGAGGAGTCACCAAATGAAGTTGAGAAGGAAGGAAATTTCATGATCCAAAGGATACTATGGAGTGAAAAGGATAAGAAAGATCCTGTCAGGAAAATTTTGTTCAAGACTAGATTTAGAGTTGTAGACAAAGTTTGGAAGGTGATTGTTGACAGTGGAATCTCGGAGAATCTAGCATCTAAGGAAATGGTTACAAATTTGGAGTTGGAAATGATGAAACATCCAAAACCCTATCAGATCTCATGGATCAAGGATGATCATACATTAATGGTGAGTGAACAATGTTTTGTGAATTTGGAAATTGGAAATTATTATGATAAGGTGTTGTGTGATATTATGCCTGTGGATTGTTGTCATATTTTGTTGGGTAGACCTTCAAAATATGATAGATGTATGTTATACATGATGGAAGATTGAATAGATATTCTATTTAGGTTGATGGTAAGAAGCAAGTTATGTTTTTTTGATTGAAGAATCTCTTGGTGAGATATGTACATTTGTGAAATTTTGTCTGATAGAAGGTAGATAGTTTGTTAAAGATTTGAAAAGAAATGATATCTGTTATGCTTTGATTCCTAACAAACCAAGTAAGAATGTAGAATATGACATCCCTATAGAATTTGGAAAGTTACTCACTGAGTGTAAGGACATAATTTCAGACAATGTACCTGATGGTTTTCCACCAATGAGAGATATTAGTCACTTTATGGATCTGATTCCTAGAGCTAGTTTGTTGAACAAAGCACCACATCGGTTAACACCTACCGAAAATGAACAACAAGTTCATGAATTGTTGAACAAAGGCTTGATCTGAGAAAGTTTGAGTCCATGTGCAGTACCTACTCTATTGGCACCTAAGAAGAATGGAGAATGACAAATGTTCATTGATTTGAGAGAAATTAATAATATCACAGTAAAGTATAGGTTTCTTATACCAAGAATGGATGACATAATGGATTGTTTGAGTGGAGGAAGATATTTTACCAAAATTAATTTGAAAAGTGGATATCATTAGATTAGAATTAGAGAAGCTGATGAATGGAAGACTTCTTTAAAAAAAATAAGGTCTGTATGAGTGGTTGGTTATGCCTTTTGGTTTAACTAATGCATCGAGTAAATTAATGAGGTTAATGAATGAAAATTTGAAGAAGTTCTTGAATAACTGTGTGATTGTATACTAGGATGATATTATGATATTCAGTAAGACTAGAGAAGAGAATTTGATGCATATAAGGAAAGTGTTGTAGAGATTGAAAGAAGAAAAATTTCTTATAAATCTGAAGCAGTGTTCCTTCATGAAAGAAGAGCTTGTGTATTTAGGTTTTGTGATTTTAGCTGATGGTTTGAAGATGGATCCAGAGAAGGTTGAAGCTATATTGAGTTGTCCAAAACCTAAAAATGTCACTAACGTAAGATATTTTCATGGATTGGAAAGTTTTTACATGAAGTTTATAAAAAATTTCAGTTCTATGTGTAATGCTATGACTGAAACAATGAGAGGAGACAAAAAATAATTCAAATGGACACATGGAGCTGATAAGAGCTTTGAAGCTTTGAAGTTGAAAGTTGTTGAATTACCTATGTTAGCATTACCTGATTTCAATAAGGTTTTTGAAGTTGAATGTGATGCAAGTGTAAGTGCAATTGGAGCTGTGTTAACTCAAGAAGGTAAACCTGTTGCTTTCATTAGTGAAAAGTTGAATGATGCAAAACAAAAATATTTTATCTATGATCAAGAGTTATATGTGTGTGATGAAAATGTGTCACACTTATATGAATCATTCCATCCAAGGTTGCTCAAGAATGAGGCCTCAAATATTGATCCATAGCTCTCTAGTCATGGAGTGCAAAGGTATGAAATGGAGGCCCTCAGATTGACCTAGTTGTGCCCATGCAAGTACACCACGAAACGAGAGATTCAAATGCATGAAAATGAGATCTACTCTATATAATAACAATGCATGAAAATAAATTAATCTAGATGATAACAATGCATGATTATTCTATGAAAATAAATACAAATGCAAGTTTAATCTATGAAAATAAACATGAATCTAATCTACATGAATAGCCATGAATGCAAGAAGAAGAAGACAAGAAGAGAGAAGTTGCAATATCCAAGCTTGAGTGCTCAAA
>MU226461.1:3726086-3736230 GCA_018584345.1 Thuja plicata
TTGTTCTGCTGGTCCCTAAACTCTATACTATTGGATACACAATCCAATTTTGAAAGGCACAATAGTCACACTCCCTAGAAGTGTAATTCCAAACCCTCACCCAAAATTGGATAGGATTTGGTCCTTCTTGGTAGAATCTCTGAGGGACTAGGTTATTAACGTCCATGATAACAAAATTAAAATGCAAAAGGAGATGCATAAGAACCGAGTAATGTAAAAACTTGGGCTCCTTCTCCTTTGGGTTCTTCATTCTCTTCTGGGTTGCAATGAAACCCTCATGCATTTTGTCTATGATGTGCTGAATATAATCATAACTAGTATTAGAGTGGACCTCTTGTAGGTCCAACACCATCATCAGAATCCCTGCATCAATCTTTTCTATGTCACCATCTATTCCTAGCACTCTGCATAGGGCATAGGAAACATACTTGATATAGAAGTGTAGATCCTTATAATAATAATATGGGCTGCTCCCGGACATAGGATCTAAGTACTTTCTCACTTCTTTGAGAATATGTTTTAGTAACTGGCTCCTAGCAATCCCAGGCTTCAAAGTATACCTTTGTTGCTGCTTCATCATGTCAATTTTGGTAGACATGGTGTTGTATAAGCCGAAGGTTTGCATGAACGAATTCCTATTTAGTATCAATAAGGCAGTGCCATCGTCCCTTCTGATGGTCTTAGATAAAACATCATAATGTTTTTCTAGGTCTATGAACAAGTCTACATGTAGGAAGACATCAGGAACAATTAATCTGGCTAAACCACAGGTCCAAGGGTTTGATACTGGGATGGCATTGTCAGAATTCTTATAAAAATAGTTGAAGAGGGAAAAACCTATTGTTCCTAGAGTCACAACATCTTGAACATCTCTGTATTCATAAAGGAGGACATTTGCATTGACCTTCTTATTCTATGTTGAACTAGGAAGGAGATGGAGGAATTCATCTGAATAATTCACCTTTCCCTTTGCCTCATCCTCCACCCTCTCACTTTCTCCGCTGGTCGAAGCTACACTCACAACTCTGCTCATGTTTTTAGTGTTTGAATCTCTTCTTGTTACCGGTATTGAAACAAATCTATCATAGAAACTCACAAACTATCTTGTGCACAATTCTGGGAACAATGAACGTATAAATCACAGAGAAATCTGCAAATCTTTGAATTTTACTCTATTTGGCAACTGAACTCTTTAAATTTAGCAACTCTGAAAGCAAGGTGAATGCAAATGAACAAGCAATCATCTCCTTATAGTAACCATTCAAAGTACATATCCCATGATTCTCAGAATGTCAATTCTGTCTTAAATTCCACATACTGTGAACATAATTGAGAACCTAGCCATAGTTTCCTTAGTGTGATAGGAAAATCAAATTTGTAAAGTTGAATCCTCGGCTAAACCTTATAAAATTCAAATGAGCTGACATGTCACCCTGGGATTGGCCCTCTATCATACATCTTAGCTACCCTTTTTCTGCACAGTAATCAAAATCTAGAAATCTGATTGGCTGCCGAATAATTCATACTGACATATTTAATGCTGGTACCTTTTCATAGAAATTAACATTAAGCGACAAGGTGACTGCACTCATTTTCTCTGTTGCTGATCCCAATCCTTAACCCATGGTTTATCTGGAGACATAGCGACTGTGCAACTTCCTTACCTTTACTAACCAGAGTCAACATCTGGCGATCACGCAACACAAGGAAATCAAAGTCGCAAATGGTTATCACTAACCCATGTTCTTTTCAGACTATGCGACTAATAGTTAGTTTTATCTTTCGTAGTTATTTCTTAGTTGACCAATGTTATCTCTCTTCTGCCAGACCACGTGACAACCCTTAGTCGCCTGATCGCCAAATGCAGATGCTAAATGCCAAAAGACTTCATCTCGCGACCACCCAACATACCCTTAGCCGCTGAGTAATGAGGAATTTTATCATTAGGGTCTTTTATTCTCAGACTTGGTGACTACCGTAGGATCTTTTCATGACTTCATCTGACAGCTATCACTTAATCGCCAAGTAACTTATCATGCCTTTAAATCATCTCGAGACCCTGCGACTAGAAGTAACGCTTAAGTAGTCTCGTAGTCACTGAATACACTTATACCTTTAAATGATCAGTATAAAATCCATTTACCTCCTGACATATGTCTTCTTTTGATTTGATATCAGAGTTATCTGGTGACAACCCGACTGTGCTTCATCACAAATCGTAAAAGGCTAGTCGCAAAGTCTCAGCAGTTTCAACTTAACAGGCCTCTTATCTAGAGACTGCACGACTAAAGGCTTTGCATTATACTTAACATCAGACTCATTTAGCGATTATACGACAAAAGAAAATTGCAGTGTCTCGTAATATTTTATTAACTATGGAAAACATCTTGTGACCTCCCGACCTATCTGTGGGCCCACTGACATATTATTGCTCTGTTCAAATGATTCGGTGATTACGCGACACAAAGTGAATCGAGAATTCTGGGAAAGACTAGGGAATATTCAGTTATTATATGAGACAACGTGACATAGGCTAATCGCTAAGCCAGAATGAAAAAGGAATATTCTATTTTAAGTCATGCAACTAAGTGATTGGAAAAGAACTCATGACTTAAGTGAGGCAAAAAGTAACTGAGAAACATAAGTAAATGAACGCCTTAGGGTTTTTCTTCAAAGTTGAACATTGAACAAGAGCTAGGGTTTAAAAATTTGAATATTTTCATAGGTTTTAGGATTTTAGACATTGAAAACATGAAAACCTAGAAAGGGAAGACCAAAGAACCAAGGAAAGAAGGCAAAACCTGGAATACAACCAACAGAATGGAAGCCTAGTTTGTCACAGTTGTCTAAAAATTGGCCATACAAGGAAAGATTGCAAAAATAGAGTACTTGCACCTACAGTTGATAAAATTAGAGCACAGATGAACAAGACATGGGTTAAGAAGTCTGAACCATGCTGTAGTGAAGCTAATGAAGCCGAGGTCACCCAATCCAATAGATTAGGTGATCACATCATCTCCAACTAAGAGGAAGAGGTATGTAAGGAACTGTATTTAAAAATTCTTATCTTACATCAATTGCTAACATGAAATGTACAAAAAGTCCATATTTACATATGTTAAGATGCACCAGGACATATTTGAAGACAAAATGCTAAGATGAGAAAATTGCACTATAAGTGCCGAGCAACTATCATGGACACTAAAGCCAAGTTCTTTAGTAAGTGCCAAGTTTTGTTGGCCGAGTGAATTTCTGTGAAGGTTGAGTGTAGTGAGCCGAGTGGGATGCAAGTTGTGTTAAGACCGAGGATAGCTGGCTTACACTAACTCAATGGGCAAAACATTTAATGCTCACCTACCTTGACCTTTCATAGCTTATAAAGAATGAACAGTTGATATTTCATTTTTATCTTGCAATTTTACTATTTACGGAGTGATTGAAGTGATTTGCAAAATTGATCTTAACAAATCTAGGAATGAAGATTTCATCAGTGTGCCATCGACAATCCTAAAGTGAATAGTGAATAGAGAACAGTGCAAAACATCACTTGTCGAGGTATTCTCTTTTCCATCTCTCAAACCCTAAATTTCAGAATTATGGCTCCAAGTTCTTCTGCACCAGCTAAGAGTATGGAGGTAGAACAAGAACAAATTTAGTTGATTTGAAGTGATGAATGTGAACCTCTCAAATTTTGAGCCATCCCTAAAAGTGCGATACAAAGTGATTTAATGGGAGCCCTCTCATCCATCCCTCCCAAGGTACTTATGATTCATGATGTTAGATCATGTTATATGGTTGAAATTGGAGAAGTAGGTGATAATGAATTAAGGAAATCTTATAGCAAACTGTGTGATAATGGAGTTCTAAAAGAATAATTCAAACACTTTGCCGAAAAAGGGTTAACTCGTGGCCTAGATTTTCCCCAAGGTTTAAAAGATGAATAGATAAAAGTTATCCTTAGCCGAGTTCATGACATGAGCATGTGGCTAGATAATGGACTAGTCAAGGTCACCAGAAGCATGATTCATTGGGTGACTGGATATCCTGTAGTGAATGGAATGTGGACAATGAGGGATAATAGCAAAGAGGAAATTACATTGAACACTGGAGTAGTATGGAACAACAGGGGTATGACTATGTCTACAATTACTAACCTAGAACTGTTGGAATTATATTGAGATGATGTACTGAGAGGGGAGGGGTGAATTAGTACCTCTAAAACTTTTCTTTTGTTATCCCATTAACCCTTAGTCATCAGTTTTTATTTATCTTATCTAACTTTTCATCTTTCTTTATGCATATGTAATCATATCATACATTCATGAAAATAGATAACACATGACATAAGATATGGTATCGTAGAAAACTCCTGTTAAGGAAGTAAAAACTACGGTGGGGATTGTTACCCACAAACTTCACTATTTGCAGATAAGAAGGGGCCAGTTAAGGCTTACATTTGGTCACTTCTAATGACCTACCATGTTAGGAGTATTACAGTGGAGACCTGTCAAGATCTACTTCGTTTGAAGCTTTAGCAACATTGTTAAGTGTACACTCTGTTAAGAGATTTGGAAAGAATGGTTAAGTCCACCTTCTACAAAAGGATTTTAGATGTGATGCACTTGTTAGAATGCAACTACATAATTTTTTGATTTGATGATAAATGCAATCTTCAATTGCTAATAACATATCCTATAAAGCTTCATACATTTAGGTAATCATCCTTCCATGATTGAATAGTACCTTTGTCTTCTCGTCGATAGCCTTTGTGTGTTCTTGATAATTGATGTATTCTATTTCTAATCTTTGCATGAATTCTTCCTTCTACTTCTTAGATGCTCTTCGTGGCTATCAATAATAAGAATTCATTTTTGTCACAATTGAGTATGAACATCTATTTATACTAGTTTAGGTTCAATTCTTGATTCATGCATCGCAAGTTAACTCTAGATCCAAGGTTTACAACTTGACCTTGATCTTTAGTTAGATATGCTAAAGCTTTCATGACCATCAAATTATGATTTAAAACAAAATAAAACTCTATAAATAGAATTACATTTCTTTATCCATCGTGTAAAACTCATATCCACAATTTGCGGGTTCTTGATCTATCTATCGGTTCTGATGGTCAGTTTTCTTGGTCGTTGATGTTTCTTTCTTAAACCGGTCGTCAGGTATGCCTTTTCTATTTCTGTCAGATTAGTTCTGAAAACTGTGTCGCCGGTAATGCTTGTGGTCATCGGTGAAGCTTGTGGTCATCGGTGATGCTTGTGGTCGTTGGTGATGCTTGTCACTTTTATACTTAGCTTTTTTCTCAAAATCTTTGTTCTGTCGAGTATGCTTGCATTTCACCAGTACTGCTTGTGGTTCACCGGTAATGCTTGTTGTCTGTCAGTAATTCTTTCTGTCTATGTTTTTCAGTGAGTATACTAATGGAAAAATAATGTCATCAATCTCCCCCTTTGACATTAGTATCAAAAACATGATGTGTGCAACATACTGAGTGTATTAGTATGTACATCTATGTATACTTCTTCCTTAGTCATATTTGAATGACTCCCCTTATGTATATGCTGGTAAGTATATATATATATATATATATATATATATATATATATATATATATATTTTNTATATATATATATATATATATATATATATATATATATATATATATCCTTTATCTTTTCTTTTTTAACTGATATATGTATTGTACATAACTATATACATTGCCTTTCCTCCTTTTTTGATCTAAAGGAAAAGGTACTTACAACTTTTCAAAAAGGTGGGAATGTGAGGACTTGACTTCCTCCATCATTTTCTGCCATTTCTCCTTCAACATTTCTAGAGCCATGTGCTCTAGTGAAATCCTTACATGGATATCATACATGCTGTCTACTACAGACATCTCTGGGGTTGCTATCAGATTTCTTGCTTTAGAAATATGTTGTTGCAGAATTGTAATATTTGGTAGAATATGTTCTTGTAGTTCAGTGATCTCACTTGTGAATTGTGTCTCAGCATCCCATATTTCTTTCCTTGGCCTATTTTCCTCAGTGACCATGTCATGATGTGCCTTTATGCTATCAGCTTGTGAGGTTAGGCTTTGTGCACTCTTTGTGACATTTGAGTCAATCTTTGCAAGTTTGTCACTGTTCTCTTTTCCATATTTTTCTAGTGTGCACATTTTATGAACTAAGGTGATTGCCTCAGCAATCATTGGCTCTAATTCATCACTGAGTTTTGAGAGCTTGACCTTGTTCAGTGCCACTTCTTGGCTGATTTTATCAATTAACTTAAATTGATATTTCTTCTCTACTTTCTCTTCCATTTCTTGGTCAGCCTCTATCCCTTGCTCTGTAATAGCATCAGTAAGAATAGCAATTTGTTCCTTGACTGAAGTATTTTCATCAATTTTCACTTCAGGAACCAGTTGGTGGAGTATCTCTTTAGCCTTGTCAAGTGCCATGTTTTCTCTGTGTTCTTGGATCATCTTCTTCTATATTTCTTTCCTTTGATAGAGCACTCCAAACTCTTGAATTTTTCCACTGTCCAATGTGGTAATGTCCCAGTTTGGAACTTTAATGACCTCATCAAGTGTTACAGCCAATATATCCTTCTTTACTATTTTCTTCTTCTTCTTCTTTGGCTGGGTGGGAGATTGTTGTACCACCATTTGTAAGGCATGTGATTGAGTTGACTTAGTTGGTGAGTGTCAAGAGGATGATACATCCTTTTGTACCTATTGATTGTTTACTGGCTAGTTTGGTGAAGACGTCTCTTCACGTACCTTGGGTGTTTCAACAAATGAATCTTCTTTTTGTTTCATTTCCTCATTTTTCTTAACTTCCTCATTCTTATCTTGTTCTTAAACCTTTTTTGATGTATCCTCTATTGTTTTATTTGCCTCTTGCTATTGTTCTTTTGTTACATATTTCTGCTCATCGGTTGCATCCTTCATTTTAGTGTCTGTAACCTTAGGAGTGTTGGATGCACCTTTGTTTTCATCGGTACCCATATCCTTGGGTTTATCATAATCTTTCTTAGATGATTTATCTTGGCTTGACTGTATATCAATAGCATCTATTAATATATGCATTTTTTTTGGTGTATTGACAGTTGCAGTGCCAATAGCTATGTCATGTCCGTCAGTCTTACCCTCTGCAGTATTGATGTTTTCATCTTTTTGGATCTCTACTGTAGGGTCTTTTCCTGTAATGGTGTCAACAATGTTGTCTAACCATGAGTCATAATTCATATCAACATCTAAGTTACCCTTTATTGAAAGTTCCTCTTTGGTAACTACTTCATCCTCCAAGTTAATGTGGATGGGACTATCCAGTACTTGATCATGTTGGCCATCTTTTGACCAATATTCATATATAATAACTGTTTGTTTCTGGCCTGCAATCTGTACTTCTTCATTCTCCAACTCAACTGTTGAGTTATCTGTGGTGTTGATAGGATTCTTTTCAGGACTGCTTTCCTCATCAGGTTTTAGTATTCCACTACATATTTTGTGAGTGTCTTCTTCTAGTTCTATAAGCTTTCCTTTAAGAAATTTTTAAGCTCTCAGTTTTGGTGAGAATTTCTTTGTATATTTCTCCATTACTTCATTGATTTCCTCTTTTGTTGAATCAGGAGGCATAAGAGAGACTAGTACTCTTTCTCTTATCCTCTTCTCCTCATGGAGTGCAAAAGTGAATCTAGATGATATCTTATCCAAAATTTCTTGTGAAACATCTTGTCTTGTGAAGTGCAGTGATCTTAGCAATGAGTGCATCTTCAATCTTATTTTGTTCTATTGTATCCCATCGTAACCATTTCCTAATTTTTGGATGTCCAACAGATGTAGCTTTAGAAATGTACTTACATATTATATCAATGTCATCAGATGGTGATGTAACCTTTGCTTTTTCCTTTGCTAGTTTGACAGTGTCAGGTTCATCCATTGTTGAATCTTCTAATTCTTCATCTGTCTGAACATACTTTCTCCTCTTTGAAGGTGCCCTAGCTGGTTGTTTAGCCTTTTTAGGTGTAGGTTGCCTCTTTTACACCTTTCCTTTTACCATGGGAGAGGTAATAGCATCTTGTGTTGTTTGGCTTCTAGTTCTAGCCTTTTAGTTGGAGGAGGAGGTGGTGAATTAGACTTCTCTTCCTTTGATTCTTGTTGCTCTGTTGTTTCACCGATGGGAAGCTATTCTTCGGTGTCTTCCTCCTTAATTTGTTGTTCCTCCTTGCCTTCTTGTTCCTCCTTTCCTTCTTGTTTCTCCTTATCCTCTTCTTCTTCTTATTCTTCTCCATCAGAAGATATATTCAAGTTCTTTTTTAGATTTTTGACCATTCTTTTAGACTGCTTTACAGCCTTCTTGACAACAAGATTTGATTTAATCTTTAGTTTGGCTTCCTCATAGGTACCAAATCTCAGTTGTTTGTTATCAATGGGTTCATTTAACAATGCCTAAATGCATTTTGTTGCTAATCCAATTTTAATTTCATAATCAAGCTTTTCAAGCCATGACTTCCTAGGAATTACAGCTTGTATGTAGGTGAAGTCTATATCCACCATGAAACAAATATCTTCTCTGTGTTCCTCTATCAGACTTTTAGGAATTCTACTCCTAGATTGTAGAATTTCCTTAATGGGTTTGAAGTAGTCATGCATTATATTTTTAAATTCTGTACCAAGTGATTCTATGAATTCACTTATTTGCATGGTAATCTGTCTACTTGTGTCCCATGTTACTTTTCCTATTGAAGGAAAGTACTCTTTGAAGTAAAAGAATATACACATTATGAGGGAACCAAACTTACATGTGTTTGTCCTTGAGGACCTTATGGTGCACATGTTCTCCTCAAATTGATGTAATAGGATCTCTGCCAGATCCATCTTCTTCCCTTGTTTGATGATCTTATAAGTTGTGCTCATTGCAGTGCTAGAAATACTATTCATTCTACTAGCTTGGAATATATTATATCCAACTATGCATGCTCCAAACTTTAGCTCCATGTCGGTAATAGTATTTAATTTCAGTGCCCTCTTGTCTAATTTTTCACCGGTTAACCTTTCCACTTCTGCAAGAGGTGGATGATTGTGAGCCTGAGGTTTTTCGGTTGTTGGATAACCAGTCACAGCATGTATAACATCCTTTGTTATAGCCTTTGGTTTGTTCAGCCATAGAGTGTTGTCGTGGATTTTTCTTAGAATAATTTTGATCCACTCTATTTTGAAAACCTTAGGAAAATGTAGTGTATTTTTCAGTCCCTTAACTTCCAAGTGTTTATGCTCTTCTTTGAGCTTTCCAGCTTCATCACAAAGTGCCCTATAGGCATTGTCATGGTATAGATCTCCTATTTCTGAGATCTTATAGTGAATGAAGGATCTAACATCCTCAACCAATAAAACCCTAGCTAGGATTCAGGAGAATGCTCTAGAATTGTTTGGTTGAGAAGCTATCTCAGGATGTAACTTATATTTTTGTTCAGCACACGCCCCTCTACTAACAAGTCTGTAAGGTTTCTTCTTGTCAACCTTGATTTTCTCTAGCCTAGACGTTGATGCCATCGTATTTGATATTTAAGGCTTCCTGTAAATCAAAATAGTGCAATCGGTGAGTGGATTAACTTACTGAATGTAGGTGATCTCCTTTTAATTTGAATGCTCAGTGAATTCCTTCTGCTGGGTCACTTCTCAAATTTCTCTTAAGTCGCTCTACTCTGTTCAAAAAACACAGGTGCAAAATGAGCTTACCCGTCGGGATTTTATACCTTTTTGTGCCCTAAGTTGTCATAAATTCTTATCGACCCATCGGTTTATGAAGACTGCTTTTATTGGTAAAGACATTCATAACACCTTCGGTGTCTATGCAAAGCATCAAGGTTGCTAGTGGTTTGAAGAATTCACCGATGCTCGTTAGTGATGTTGCGATGATAGCTTTTGTGATTCAGTGTTTACCGATATCCATCAAGTTACACTTAGCTTGTGTAATGACCGATACATTCCAGTAAGTCTTACTGACTTTTCTATGTGTGTTCACCGATGCATATTGTGCCCAATAACCGATGGTTTCTTTTCAACAGTTTAGTACATAACAATGTATTGCATCTTTATTCATGCTAATATTACAATATGAACTATGTATAA
>MU226461.1:3753278-3769482 GCA_018584345.1 Thuja plicata
AAAACCCCTCTTTTAATTAAATAAATAAAAATCCCCACTTAAAGCACTTTAATTGATGAAAAAGGCAATAAATTAAATGAAAATTAAATAAAAATCTCTTTTTCTTCACATCCTCCTAAGTGGTGGGTTTTTTTGCCTCTTAATCATAGCCTTTGATTTTTGCCTCTTAATCTCAACCGTCCATTGCTCTTTAAAAGGAAATCTCTCCTTCTCATTTTCATAGTATTGTTATGTTGTAGGTTTGGAGAGCAATTTTGGAGGAGGATTTGAGCACTCAAGCTTGGATATTGCAACTTCTCTCTTCTTGTCTTCTTCTTCTTGTGTCCATGGCTATTCATGTAGATTAGATTCATGTTTATTTTCATAGATTAAACTTGCATTTGTCTTTCCTTTCATAGATTAATCATGCATTGTTATCATTTAGATTAATTTCCTTTCATGCATTGCAATCATATAGAGTAGATCTCATTTTTATGCATTGAATCTCTCATTTCATAGTGTACTTGCAGGGGCAAAACTAGGTCAATCTGAGGGCCTCCATTTTACACCTTTGCACTCCATGACTAGAGAGCTATGGATCGACATTTGAGGCCTCACTCTTGAGCAACCTTGGATGGAATGATTCATAGAAGTGTGTCAATATTTTCATCACACATTTTTGGCGCCCCACGATGGGCACAAAAAATGTGTGATGAAAATGTGTCACACTTATATGAATCATTCCATCCAAGGTTGCTCAAGAATAAGGCCTCAAACATTGATCCACAACTCTCTAGTCATGGAGTGCAAAGGTGTGAAATGGAGGTCCTCAGATTGACCTAGTTGTGCCCATGCAAGTACACCATGAAACAAGAGATTCAAATGCATGAAAATGAGATCTATCTACTCTATATGATAACAATACATGAAAAAAAATTAATCTAGATGATAACAATGCATGATTATTCTATGAAAAGAAATACAAATGCAAGTTTAATCTATGAAAATAAACATGAATCTAATCTACATGAATAGCTATGAATGCAAGAAGAAGAAGACAAGAAGAGAGAAGTTGCAATATCCAAGCTTGAGTGCTCAAATCCTCCTCCAAAATTGCTCTCCAAATTTGAAGCATAACAATACTATAAAAACCTAACATAAAAATGAGAAGCAGAGATTTCCTTTTAAAGAGCAATGGACGGTTGAGATTAAGAGGTGAAAATCAAAGGCTATGATTAAGAGGCAAAAAAACCCACCACTTAGGAGGATGTGAAGAAAACGGGATTTTTATTTAATTTTCATTTAATTTATTGCCTTTTTCATCAATTAAAGTGCTTTAAGTGGGGATTTTTTTTTATTTAATTAAAAGAGGGGTTTTCTTTTAATTAAATAAATTAGAAGAATTTTATTTAATTAAATGGGGGGAATTGAATTTAATTAAATAAGAGGAATTTTATTTAATTAAAAGGGAGATATTTAATTTAATTAAATAAGATGAATTTTATTTAATTAAAAGGGAGATTAAATATTTTAATTAAATGAGATAAATTTTATTTAATTAAAAAAAAATTAAATATTTTAATTAGATAAAAATGATCAAACCTTAGGAAATAATTGAATAATTGAATTAATTACAATTTGATCAAGGAAATTGATTTGAATTGAAAATGTTCCAAAGCATTGATTCAGAAATTTTATAAATTGGTAAAATGATAAATGGGGCCCAAAGTCTAGGCGACCATTTTAGGGTGCATACACTATGTTGTTGTGCAAGCTATGAAGAAATAGAGACATTATTTGATACCAAATGAATTTGTGTTATATATTGATCATAAGGCTTTAGAATATTTGGGTAGTCAGAATAAGTTGAACTAGAGACATATGAAATAGGTAGAGTATTTGCAGAGTTTTACATTTGTGATTAAGCATAAGAGTGGAGTTTCTAACAGAGTTGCCGATGCATTGAGTAGAAGAAGATCTTTGTTGACTGAAATGAGAATTGAATTTCTTGGTTTTGATGACATGAAGAATTTGTATGAAAGTGATTCTGGTTTTTAAGAGCAATGGAGAGTGTGTAGAGCACCAAATTCAAATCAATCAAGTAACTATGAAGAGTATTTTATTCAGGAAGATATGTTTTTCAAAGGTATTCAGTTGTGTATACCGAGAGGATCAATGAGAACTAATTTGATTAAGGAAAAACATAGTAGTGGATTGGCTAGACATTTTGGTATTAATAAAACATTGAGTTTACTGAAAGAGAGGTATTTTTGGCCTCAGTTGTATAAGGATGTTCAGAAGTTTGAAAGAAGTTGTGGAGATTGTCAAGTTACAGAAGGAGTAAGTTAGAATGCTGGTTTGTATTAACCAATTACTATTCCTGAGAAACCTTGGAGTGATATCAGGATGGATTTTGTTCTTGGCTTACCTAGGATAGAAAGAGGTAATGATTCCATATTCATTGTTGTGGATAGATTTTCTAAGATGATACATTTATACTATGTAAGAAAACATCAGATGCAGTACATATAACAGATCCTTTCTTTAAGGAGATTGTCAGATTACATGGATTACTAAGGAGTATCATCTGTAACCAAAACAGTAAGTTTGTTAGCTATTTTTGGAGAACACTTTGGAAGAAATTGGATATGGAGTTGAAGTTTAGTTCTACATTTCATCCACAGAAAGATGGACAAATAAAGGATGTAAACCAAAGTTTTGGTAATTTGTTGAGATTCTAGTTGGAGACACACGAAGCAATTGGAATTTGATGTTGGCAGAAGCATAATTTGCATACAACTGTTCAATAAATAGAAGTATTGGAAAGACACCTTTTGAGATTGTTCATGGTACACAACCGAGAGGTATATCAAATTTGAGAGATATAGTTGGAGAAGAGAAAAGAAGTGCTGAAGCAGAAGAATTTTCTGAGTTCATAAAGTTAATGCATGACGATGTAAAACAGAAGCTGGAAAAGAGTAATTAGAATTACAAAGATAGTGCAGAAAGATCAAGAAGACATAAAACATTTGAAGTTGGTGATGTTGTAATGGTTCATTTGAAGAAAGGTAGATTTCCTATTGGAATGTATGATAAACTGAAGATGAATAAATTTGGTCCTTGCAAAATACTAAGAAGATTTGACAGTAGAAATGCTTATGAAGTTGAATTACCTGATAACATGGATATATCACCTATATTCAATATTTTAGACTTGTATGAATATCATGAACCTGATGAAGAAATGACAGTAACAAGTGATTATCCTAAGAAGAAGATAGAAGAAGGTGAGAATATTTTGAAATAGAGAATTAGTAGAAGTACAAGAGGAAAATAATACATGGAATATGTGGTAAAATGGAAGAATAAACTGATTGAAGACTCATTTTGGATTTCTCAATCTAAGTGTGACTCATTTCAGGTTGGACATGATACATGATTTGGAGAATCATTTATTGTAACTCCATGTGTCTAATGTAGGAGCAGCTTGGGTCATTGGCAATCCTGCTCAGGCTTTGCTGCTCGGTAATACTTAGTTCTGCTACTTGGGTCCTATTACTTGGGCATGCCTATTTATTTCCTATTTCTCAGGTTCTGTTTCCTTTTTCTCAGGTTGTTATTTTCTCGAGTCACTTTGTTGCTTCGTCAACATTTTCCCGAGACTTTTATTTTGGAGTTAGATCTGGTGGTCAACTTCTTCAGTTAATTCTGATAGCTTAATTGATTTGGGGTCTCTCATTGGGATCCATGTGGACCTAAATCTGGGTCTCACTTATGGATTTCAGCACTAACCTCTCTTATTGATCTCTTGTATATATTATTTTGTATGTTCTTAGTTTAGGTAGAAATTTTAGAGAAAGAAAAAAATGTTTAGATATTGAGATTGAAGGTCTATGATCTGTGTTGTATGAAGATCTTATTATAATTCCTTGAAAATATGGCCAAAACTAGGAAGGTCATAGAATCCAACATGTAATGATTTTGATCATTTTAATATAAAGGATCTCTGTATTTTCTTCTCTCAATGTGTTGTTTGGCTTCTACATTGATTCTGCAAGGTGGTTTGGTAGTTGGGAGAGCCCCAGGCCCCTTCTTCTGTCCTCCTTGTGTCATATGTTCCTTATAATATTGTTGACAATATGAATGTTTCTATTTCTATTTGGGATTCTTTAGCCATTTTAGGGCAGGCAAATTTACTTAAGGAAGAGTTGTCTAAAGGGAAAAAAACTTCACAACAAGCCCTAATGTAGCCTTCAAGTACTATTTTGGCTAATTCAGGGGTTGCAGATGTGCAAGGAACAATAGTAAAGGATGGTAATAAAGTTAAAAATGTTAAGCCACCTCCTTTTTATGTGTACTTGATAATTGTTAATAAATTAGTGCATAATTGCATGGTTGATAATGGTGCAACCAGCACAGTAATGCCCAAGAAGTTTGCATATTTACTTGATTTGAAGTATGAACCTCTTGATAAAGGAGTTATTCAATTAGATGGTTCATCGGTCGACACTTTAGGTGTTATTAAAAATGCAAGTTTGACCCTGCATGCTTGCCTGAATTTTTCTATTCAGCAAGATATCTATGTTATATATCTGCCTTGTTATTTTGCCCTATGTTTATATAGATATTTTACTACAAAAATAGGAGGATATTTCTCACCCAATTGGTATCACATGTTGTTTAGGACAATATATGGTGCAAAAGCCACCATAAAATCCTGGAATTGTTGACCAAAGATCAAATAGAGCCATATATACCAAGCCCTATTAATGCTAGTTATGTGATCATAGATGTAGATGATCTTAAAGATTATCCAACCTTTGATACTCAGATAGAAGGCATCCCTGATATTTTGTTGGATGTGTGGGCAGCTAGAAATGCGTTTACTAGCCAAGATAGTATTATTTATAATGCTATTTTTAGTAATTATATGATTGTTGAATTTGATCTTGTTATGCCTAACTTGATAAAATCACATGATGTTGATTTAGAACAACCAAATCAGCTTTGGGACTTATATTTTGATGGATCTATAAACAAGGATGGAGTTGGTGTAGGGGTTATGCTTGTGTCACCAGATAATGAAAAATATTATGCTACATTAAGATTATCATTTCTTTGTTCTAACAATGTGGTTGAATATGAAGGTCTGATTTAGGGCTTGGAGTGGGAAAGAAAGATAAATGTTAAATTTTGAGGGAATTTGGGGATAGTGAATTGGTCAATCAGGTGAGAGCTCTAAATGTTGTGAAAAATTATCTCTTAAAGTTGTATAAATTTAGAAGCTCAGATATTCTAGCTGATTCTGATGCATTCAATCTAACTTATGTACCTAGAAGTAAAAACTGACATTTTGATAGGTTAGCTGCTATTGGTGTTCAATTAACAATTTCTTAAAATAAAGGTGTAAATATTGATCAATCTCACATTCAAATATTTGTTAGGCCATCCATTCCAGATAATGAAATTAGATGGAAGGTTTTCAATACTGATGAGAAGATCTTAAGTTTTATGAAAAAATCAGATGGCTTTGCAGCTTCTAAGGACAACAAAGTAAGAAAATAATTTGAGGACCAAATCATACAATTAAAGTCCAATAAACTACCTAAATGACTAGTCATCTTGGAGTCCATCTTCAAATCTGATGATCATTTTAGGAAAAACAAAACCAACATGTTGATCAAGGAAGATCATTATGAGGAGATGGGAATATTCAGAGACAAGTTCTTAAATGTTGGTAGAGTTAAATCACCTGAAGATAAGGAGCTTATTATTTCTTAGTTCAAAGAGTTCAACAATGTTTTTTCTTTGGATTATGCTGATTTTCAAGGGTTTGACCCTCAATTGACCCAACATACCATCTAATTAGAGCTCAATTCTAGGCCAATCAGGCAAAGACAAAGGCCAATCAACCCTGAATTAGAGCCCTTAATGCTCAAGGAGCTGAATAAACTACTTGATAGTGGGATTATCTTCCCAATCAAATATACATGTTGGGTTTCAAATCTAGTTCCTGTGAGGAAGAAGAATAGGGAGATTAGACTATGTGTGGATTTTAGAGACCTTAATAGGGAATCTCTGAAAGATAGACACCCTCTTCCATCCATGGAAAAAAATTTATAGTATGTCTCTAGTTCTGAAATATTTTCCCTTCTAGATGGTTATTTTGGTTATAATCAAGTATTAGTGAAGGAGGAAGATCAGTTTAAAATAGCCTTTACCACTAAATGGGGAATAATGACATATAGAAGAATGCCATTTGGTTTATCAAATGTAGGAGCCACATTCCAAAAAGCTATGGACATGGATTTTAAAAATCTGATGTACAAATTTGTTTTGGTTTACTTGGATGATGTTACTATTTATAGAAAAATTGTAGATCACCATATAGGCCATTTAAGGCAAGTAATTCAAAGATGCAGAGATTTTGGAATCTCTCTTAATCGTAAAAATTCAGTTTTTGCAATCCATGACGGTAAGCTTTTAGGCTACCAAGTTTCAAAAGAGGATACAACAATATATCTTGAGAGGATCCCAATTATGGATTTATCTTTGCCAAAACATAAGAAATGGATGAAGAGTTTTATTGGCATAATTAACTTTGTAAGATGCTTTATTCCAGACATTTCTAATCTTCTTAAGCCTCTAACTACAATGCTGAAGAAAAATGTACTTTTCAGCTAGACTAAGGAAGGAAAATCAAGTTTTGATCAAATTAAATAGGCCTTATCATCAACTCCTACACCAGTTAATCCTGATTTTTCTAAATATTTTATTCTATATTCTTTTGGAGGCTATGATACTATTTTAGCTATGTTGGTGCAGAAGAATTATGACAATCTAGAGAAGCCAGTTGCCCTTTTTAGCAAAGGAATGGATGATTATGAATAAAGGTACAATTTTGTTGAGAAACATGTACTTGTTATTAAATCTTTAAAGAAGTTTAAACATCTTGTTGTTGGAAATAAAGTTCATCTAATGGTTGCACATCCTATCATTAAAGATTTTATGTTGAACAAGGATGTAAATGAAAAGAGAGCAAGATGGATCACAAAAGTTATGGAATATGATGTACATATTCATGTAACCAATATGGTTAGAGGCAAGGGTTTGTGTACTCAAATGGAAAAAAAGGGAGAAAGAAGCTGAACAACAATGAGGTTGTCTTACTTCAAGATAATCCTATACTTAATGATCAACCAACTACTTGGTTGACTGATATGACCAGATTTCTGCAAATTGGACAATGTCCATCTGATCTTGATAAAGCTAAAAGGAGGTGTTTTAGATTGCAATCTATCCCTTATGTTTTGATAAATTGTGTTCTTTATAGAAAAGACTATTCTGGAATGTTGCTAAAATGCATTGATACTGCTGATCAAAGAAATTTTTTATCTGAGTTTCATGATGGATCACATGGAGGATACTTGAATACAAAGACTACAACTTGGAAAATATTAAGGGCAGGTCATTATAGACCTGATCTATTTAAGGATGCCCATTCTTGGGTAAGAAGATGTCAAAAATGTGCTCTTTTTGTAGGAAAACTAAGGCTAGCAACATTGCCATCAAAACCTAGCATTGTTGAACAACCATTTATCAAGTGGGGAGTGGACTTTGTTAGGGTTTTTTCTTGTAGGGCCTCTAAAGATGCTTGAATACTTGGATAACTCTATGATTCCCAATGCCTTTTGATACTCTGACTCAAGCAAGATAAAAATACTAATTGATGAGGTATTTTGATAACACTGGGGATACCTACTACCACCTCCTTCTTTTTGAAATCCACTGACTAAGGCAGGTTTTACCTATGACTAACTACTGATTTGACAGTAACTTTAGGGTGGATTTAACTTATGTGCTGAATGCTCTATTTTTAGATGGACATGTATATAACAATGTAGATAACTATGAAAATTCTAAGAAAGAGCTTGATAATCCAAATTAGTATCTTAGTGATAGCAGATAGCAGCATAATAGGGAATTTCATCTTTCTTTCCTTTTATAATTCTTATGAATCTAGGAGGAATAACCTATTTGATTTACTCTTTAAGAAATCAACAAACTTCAACTGTAACTACTAGGAATATAATTGATTCAACACAAAATACTCTGAAAATGATTGGTTTGAATAGTATTTGAATATTTAGATGATGACAGATTACTAAACCAAATCCTAGATGAGTGCTTATCGTTTGGGCTTATAGAGTTAATGAATTAAAGTTTTACAGAAATAAAAACAAAATATTGTAAGCTACCTTACAACCTACATGTAATTCAGATAAAATGCCTTACAAATTATCCTATTACCTCTAGAATATTTTATCAAATCCTTAACTATTGTTATGCTCCCTGAAATTACTCACAAAACTTAGTTCTTTCCTTAAAAGAAACTTGCAAGTAATTAGATAGCTACCTTGTAACCAAAATGCTTACAATTGCCTTACAAATTTAAACACAATAGAGCATACACAACAAGTAAAGAGACAAAAATAAAATAGAGTAGAATTGCACTATATTTTATTGATATGATCCTGCTTTAATACATGAAAAGCTTAAAACATTGAAGATACAAACACAAATCTAGAAAGTCTAATTTTCAATATATTTCATCTCCTTAGCTATTACAATTTGGGTCTATTTATAGGTCCTTAACCATCTTGGAATCCTTAATATTAGGATACAAAAAGCTTCAGATGGTTTAAGGAACCTAACCCTAAAAAGTCTAGAAAAGACAAAGAAGGAGAATGTAGAAGCGGTGGAAAGACAAAAATAGGGGATGAAATCTGATACTCTTTGTCTTCTTCTAGAATCTAGCACCTTTGTTTGATAGAATTCAGGATAGCTTCTAATATTTATATCAAGGTTAAGTGAATGCACTTATATGCTAACTTACACTTATCCTTAGTAATAACTAACCTCCCTGTGATCAATGGTTAGGCGCCAAGTGTTCCCCTTTATTCTTCATCCGGGATTTCCTCTTCCACCACAGGCTTCTTTTTCATGGGCTTAGTCATGACATCCCATGTTGTCACTTCATCCTCTATTGGCCAATTATAGCCCAATGTACTCTGTACCTGCACCTTCTATCTTTCCCATCTGACATCTGTGATGCTTTTAACATTCATTAAGAACTTGTTCATGTTAGTTTCTACTTTGAAGGCTTCATCCAAAGTCTTATTAAAACTATCCAAATCTAGATTTGATCTTGAAATAAAAGCCTCAATGTTGGGCATTCTTCTATCAAATTCGCCTCTCCATGCCTCTAAAGCCTTAACTTGATCATCTTCTCCTTTTAGAGGAGGAGCAAACATATTAAAATCTGGGGAAAATAGGCTCAACTTAGACTCTACCTGATTCAATTTACCTTTGAAGAATGATAAGGCTATGTTAACCTTCTTGATTTCATCCTCAACCTCAGTTACAACCTCAGGTAAATCTGATCTTAGGGGCTGCAGAGAAGCAAGCTTTTCAAACAATTGAACCCTAGGAGACCAATTAACAAAAGAGGGGTTCAGTGTAGCAATGTACCCTGTTACTTCTGTGTGTAAGGTGGGCAGTTTATTATAAGCATTTAAGATGACATCTATTTTTTCTTTAAGTATGTCAATCCTATGCTGCAAAATGTATTTATATGCATTTAGAGCCACCTCATTCTTGTTTTTCCCCACATCCTCTTTCTCAGCTACTTCCTTTGATTTTTCTTTCTCCTTTATTTGTAGAGGTTGTTCTGAAGGTACATAAACTAACTTAGGTTTCTCCTATAGTTGCTTTGTCATCTCAGCAATAACCAAATTCTGTTGCTGTATCTTTATATGGCACAATTCCCTATCCTTGGATAGGGCACTAGTTTCCTCAATCAAAATGCTACACTTATCAGACAATTGCTTTGTTTTGTCTTCATTCAAGTGAGCCTAATGAGTCATGATCTAAGAAATTTATAGATCTCTAGTATTCTGTACAGTCCAGACCATTTGGTTCCCCACCATATTCTCCTGAATGTTCACTAATTGAGGTTTTTGGTCTTTGGCACATAGGCTCCACATGGAAAAAGCTTGTGACATTGGACTATATCCAATTTGCTTTATCATGTCACCCATTTGAACCTCACTTGCTAATTTAAGGTCTGGCTACTTTCTAATTTGGTCAATGATGAATGCTAAGGCCAAGTCCCAGCCCTCAGCAAGAAAAATGCCACTGTTTAAAACCATTTTTCTTGCCTCATCTGGAGAGACATCCTCACTGTCAGGGTCATAGGCTTGTAAAGCTAACAGAGCCTCACTGGTAACTATTTCTTCTCCATCTTCCTTTAATTGAGCCCTTATATACTCTTTCTTGTGCCATCTCAGAAAATCCTTGAATTCATCAGTCTTGACAAAATTATCATCAATCATAAATTGTTGCTGATGCAACAACCTCTCATCAATACATGCCTTTAGAGGCAACTCTACATTTTCTTCCTCATCCTGTTGCTGCATCTTCCCCTGTCTGATTATCTTCCTTAGATTATGATCATATAATCTATTTCTAGGAATGAGGGCACTTATTCTATCTCCTTTCTTCTCTTGCCTAACAGAAGAAGTCTAACCATGGTGAACTTTTTGCCTCTTAGTAGCAGGCTCTTCTACATCATTTGGTTGAGAGACCTCCGTTAGGTCAATGATGTGGCCCTGTTCTCCTTGTTCCTATGTTTCCTCTACAACATTTTGTTGAGGTTGATCCAAATGATATGGGCAGGCATAATCACTATCACTATTACTTTCATATTCAAAGTCTGAATATTCAGGCTCCTTTGCTCCTTTTTTATCCAAAACATTATCCAATTGTTCATAGAGTACATAACAATTATCAATCATAGCCTTAATCTTATCAAAATAAGGAAAATTAGGGTAAAAGCCTTTAAAAGACAACCCATTTCTCTTTATTTGTTTTTCTAGATTCAACAATTCCTGAATCCTCTCTCTTCTTGTTCTTATCTCATCTTCATCAAGAAGATTTCTTGTGACATCCTCTTCTACACAGAAACCATGCACATTTTTATTGGGGATGGTAGGAGTCAAAAGTTTCCTAACTCCTACCATGAATCGCTCAGGGTCAATATATATGTATGATACTTCCCTCATCTTATAGCTCTCCAACCATGCATTTACTGACTCAATGACACCCTTGCCAATAGTAAAGTTAAAAATCTTAAACTGTCTTGGGGTTAAGGTCCCCTTCCTATGTGGTAAAAAATTTTCATTGTCTTTCAACAATAATTGCCAGATAAACTCCATGGAAAAAACTCTAGATGGCACATGATAGGGTAGGACATGAGGTGGATGTGTGCATCCATATACCCTAATCACGGTAAAATTCTCTTCTAGGAAGAATTCTCCCCAGTTGTGATCATCCTCCCACTTGTCCACATACTCACAAGGTCTGAATAACTATAGAACCTTTAATGGGAGTCTAGTCTTGCTGATACCCGTGCTATACATTAATGGACATACAATCCAATTTTCAAATCCAAAATAGTCACAGTCCTTGGATGTATAATTCCATATCCTAACCCAAAACTGAATGGGATTATGCCGGTCCTGGAAAATCCTCTGAGGATTCAAGTTATTCGCATCCATAATCCCAAAGTTAAAATGTAATAACAAATGCATCAGGATGGAATAGTGGAAGAACCTAGGCTCCTTCTCCTTAGGGTCCTTCATCTTCTTCTACATAGCTATAAATACCTCATGCATTTTATCCATAATGTACTATATATAATCATAATTGGTGCTAGAATGCACATCTTGCAAGTCTAACACCATCATCAGAACTCTAGTATTTATCTTCTTTGCCCCTTCATCTATTCGTAACACTCTACACAAGGCATAGGCAATATACTTGATATAAAAATAGAAGTCCTTCAAGCAGTAGGGAGCAGTCCCAGGTATAGGACTAAGATGATTCCTAACCTCTTTAAGTATATGCTTCTGCAATTGGGTCCTAGCAGCACCAGGTTGTAACCTATACCTCTTCTCTTTTCTAGTAAGATTTATCTTAGTAGAAATGGTACTATATAAGCCGAAGGATTGCATAAAAGAATTCCTATTCAAAATCAATAGGGTAGTACCATCATTTTTCTTGATTATCCTAGATAGGGCATCATAGTGGCTAGCAAGACCTAGAAAAAAATCTACGTCTACATAAATATCAGGAACAATTAACCTAGTGAGGCCACTAGTCCAAGGGTTTGAGATTGGGATAGCCTTATCAGAATTATGATAGAAGTAATTGTAAAGAGAAAAACCTATTGACCCTAGAGTGCGAGCATCTCTGATCTCACAGTAATCATCCGCCAACAAATTTGCATTGGCCCTCTTGTTCTGTGTAGACCCCGACAACAACTTTAAGAACTCATTAGAGTAATTCCTTTTCCCTTTTGCATCATCATCTACTTCATCACTCCTTCCACTAGTTGAAGCCACACTGATAGCCTTTCTCATATTGTTCTGTATCAACCTTCTCTCTTACCAATATTGAAACAAATCTATGCTAAGAACTCACTGCTCTTCTTTGTTCATTTCCTAACAATTTAGGAAACTTGATAACTAGATAAGTACCCTGCAAATGATCAATCTCTTCTTTTTGAAAACAAAAGACCTAGCACTTTTTTGCTCTGCAATTTTGAATTTATGATAAGTTGAAAATTGATTTTTGATCAACTCTTTATGGTAACTCTGTTAGAAACACTAAGAGGGGGGGGGTGAATCCGTGTTTATCAATTATTTATATTTCAGCCAATTAAACATATATCAATTGTGCATTCAAAGAATCATAACACAAGAACACATAACACAAGATATGATTACGGAGAACCTTGATCAGAGGAAAAATCTAGTGGGGACCCACAAAATATTGTACTAGGTATAATGAACCTATTAAAGCTCTTTTGCCCTGTTAGAAGCAGTCTTTACAAATTGAGTACAATGACCTGGTTAAAGGTCTGACCCTGTTAGGATTATTTTACAATAACCCTATTAGGGTTGGATGGCTCACTTCCTAGGCTCACTACCCAAATAATACGAAGGCTACAACCTTCTGAATGTTGATATGCACTATATAAAAAATGAACTGTTGTAGTGACACTGTTGTCTAATCAGTTTCATGTATGCATGGATGCTCTTACTCCTTTAAAGAGCTATATCATCTTCTGACTTCATTATATTGACCCTCTGTAACTTCTTCTTACATAATCATCAACTTCTCTTGCACGATGTAACATAATAATACATTACATACTTAAATCTTTACAAACGAATAAGCGCGACCCAAAACATAACACATTGTCGGCCTCTTAACAAAATATACAACGCTTCTGAACAAGTCGGCTCAAGTGTGTTTACAAAAACATTAATCATAACAAACTTATAACTAAACACACATAGCCTTAGTATCACAAAATAATACATGCTGATCAAAATAGTAGTCGGCTTTTGTGCTTTGTATTATGGATTGTTTCTTGGACTACAGTGTACTAATCTGTCTGTAACTTTTATGTACTGATGTTCTGTATCTTGCGCATTTGGATATAGCATATACACATAATATAGAGTATATATCTAAGCACGCTTGATCTGGTGTGGTCTCTAACATGCCCGCTGATGTGTTGATCACTTTATCTGTCTGACTGCTTTGTATTCTATACTGAGTCTTTTTATCTCTTAAGTTATCTTTGACAGAAACTTAGTATGACTTTGTTGCCATGATTGACAACACAAAATAAGCCATGCTTCCTCAAGAAGTCAAATTTCCAATAAACTCTTCTAAGTACATAGCTCATCATTGGAAAGACAATCAATTTTGCTTTCAATTTAACATGTTGTGAAATTAATTGAAATCCTAGCCGTAGTTCATGAGTGTGACAGGAAATCAAAATCATATATAGTGTCTTTAGAAAAACCCTTATAAAATTTGAACAGGGTAACATGTCTTCATATGATTGGTTCTCCGTCAGACATCTCAGCTACCTTTTTTCATATAGTAATTAATCCTCTGGATTCTTATTGGACACTAAATCTTCCACATTGTCATGTCAACAACTGCGACCTTTCATATTTTTCATAATCAGCAACCACGTGACTATGCAGTATCTCCTTGTCGTTGATCAAACTTCTTAACCCTCGATTCTTCTAGAGATATAGCGACTATGTAATTTTCCTTACTTGGCTAACCATAGTTATCTTCAGGCAATCACGCGACTGAATGAATCAAAGTTGCTAGGTGAAATACTTAACTCAAATTTTATTCGGAGACCTCGTGACTAAAAGTTATCTTTACCTTTAACTATTATCTCCAAGTCGCTGAATGTTTACTTCTCTTTTTGAGACCCCATGACTAACCTTGGTCACCAAATCACTGATTAAAAATGCTATTTGACATTTCTTTCAGAGACTACGCAACAAAATTTAACTTTTGATTTCAATTCAGAGACTACGCAACAAAAGGTTATCTCATTGTCGCGAGCCCTTTTTACTTTTATGCTCTTTTAATCAGAGACTTAGCGACTACCCTTGATCCTTTCTTCTTCTACATCTGACGGCTCCGCTAAGTTGTTGAGTATATCTTAAAAGCTTTAAATCATTTGGAGACTACGTGAAAACATAGAAATTTATACCTTTAGTCTCCTAATTGCCAGATGACCTTTTCCTTTTGGGAGACCACGTGATGAACCTTTACTCTGTTCATTATGGATACATGTCTCTTCTAACTATTTTTCTCTAAATCACTGATTAAATATTGACTTAGCATCTTAATCCAACAACTACCCGACTGCCATATATTCTAAACACCTTGCGGTTTGTCGCAAAGTCTTGGCATCTTTTACTTAACTGTCATCTTACTTGGAGACTATGTGACATGAACCTTTAACATGTCACTTAACTACAACCAAACCTAGAGACTACGCGACTAAAGAAATCGCTAATTCTCATAAAAATTTACTAAGCGCTGGCTTCTTTGAGCGACACCGCGACTTAAGTGTTTTCTTAGATGTTTCCTGCTGACATGTTTCTACAATGGGAGACTTCACAACTGAAGGGTTTTTCCAAGTCTCATAAAACATAAGGAATATTCTATTTCTTCAAGAGACATGCCGACAATAGTTAATCACCAAGTCTCATAACGTAATGGAATATACTCATAGGATCAAGTGACTAGGCAACTACTGAAAAAAGGCACATGACTTAAGTTTTTCAAAAAGGTAACGCAAAATTAGAAACTTGATTGTCATTTTAGGGATTTTTTGAAATTTGACTTAGAATAGAGCTTAGGGTTTTGGGGTTTTGTATTATTCATGTGGATTTTGACCCAAAAACCCAGAAATTTTAGAGGAATACCACGAGAATGAGACACTTCCTGATTAAGGAAAGAAATTGGCATGAAAGCAATCAAAGATTTTAGGGAAAACCAACAAAACCTGGAATACAACCAACAGTGGCTCTACCTGAGGATTGACTAAACATAGTTTATGGCAAAGAACCACAGAATCTCTAGTTGTAGACCTTACAAAAAATGGAGAGGACACCAACTAACCTACAACAAAAAGGAAACTATTCACAGTATTTACATACATAGAGGGGAAGTATTCACAATATAATACATACTTACTTGTGTATGCACCCTAAAATGGTCGCCTAGACTTTGGGCCCTATTTATCATTTTATCAATTTATCAAATTTCTGAATCAATGCTTTGGAACATTTTCAATTCAAATCAATTTCCTTAATCAAATTGTAATTAATTCAATTATTTCAATATTTCCTAAGGTTTGATCATTTTTATCTAATTAAAAGATTTAATTTTCTTTTTAATTAAATAAAATTTATCTTATTTAATTAAAAGATTTAATCTCCCTTTTAATTAATAAAATTTATCTTATTTAATTAAAGTAAATTTCTCCCTTTTAATTAAATAAAATTCCTCTTTTTTTTTTTTTTTGATCGGTAAAAGGCCGAAGTCAGAATTTTATTAATATTAAAAATAATTTTTACAGTATAACCCCACTCGTTGCGGGCGCTGGTAGGAAAGAGTGGGGTCGAGAAAACCTCCAGCCTTGCCCAAGACAAAAGTCCTATACCTGATATAGAAATATACGTGGGCATTCCCATGACTCGAGCTTTGTCGAGATTTCATAAATACATAGGTCCGTGGGCATACCCACTACCGAAAAAATTAACAATTAACAATT
>MU226461.1:3769643-3788261 GCA_018584345.1 Thuja plicata
TCCGAGAGTACCTCATTAGAAATCATGGTTAGCGATTTAGAGCATAAATAATCATCCTAAATAGACTATAAAGGAGTGGGATACATAATGGTAAGATAAAAATACAAAAATACATGTAATCTTATTTGTAAACATTAGTGACATCTACCTAATCTTACTAAATAAATAAATTAAAACTACAAGTAATAATCTAGATATCATTATGCAGTTAATCGTTAGTGGAGGACCTAATGAAAGAGAACTAGAAATATCCATTAAAATCACTCTGATGTTTTATTGTCACCCTGTGTTTATTATTATCCTATGTAGGAGTATGCTTTTGCAAAGAGTCTACCATTAATAACAGACAATTTTATAATCTTTACGTGTGAGTGATGGATGGTAAAACTTTCCAGTAGGATTTTAAGCAAGAGATTCCATCAATTAGTTCTAATTTTCATTTGTATTGATATATGTACATCTTACAACTTGATAAATTTACATATAATGTCCCAGCTATATGTGTATCTAATAGCCCTGAGCTTTATCCTTATGTCTGCAAGTCATATCAAAATGATAATACAGTTTATACATCTTTACCTATAAGTGACTATATGTATACATCACGACTAGTGTAGATAGATTCTACTGTAGATATAAACATTCTAATATAAGGTAGTACTTGCTATCTACTGGTACTTGTTAGGCCTTCAGAGGTCATTATTCATTATTCTCACTACAAACCATAGTGCAAATCCACTCATGGTTGTCCTTCCTCATAACAATGATGTTTTCTCCTTCCTCATTATCTATTTTGTTTTGTCTAGTGCTTCTCTTGATATCTGGTGGGAGGATTTGAGATTTCCTTCTTTGTAGTCATTGAGATACTCAGGGATGGGGAAGCCTTCATTTCTCCAGTAATCTAAGAGTTCTTTAATGCCCAGAATTTTCTGTTGCAGTGTGTCATACAAAAATTCTAAGTTCCTATCCATACTTGGCCATACCTCTTCAAATAGGGGTTCTTCTTTAAAGACTAACAGAGGTATCCTCTATTCTGAGGGTATCCTATGCAGCTCTGTTATTATGCAGCTCCATTATTGTAGTCCGCATAATGGTCTCCGGGAGTGGTGTGGTTAGATTATCGTCTATGGAATGAACCATTTTCTCTAGTCCCTGTAAATACTCTTTCCTAAAAGTCAATCTTGAGATCTCTATGATCTCAGCTTTCTCTCTCCCTACTAAAAAAGAGACTGCTATGAAAGTTCCAACAATGTTTTCATTGGTTCTATAAGTATAGTCATAGTTAAAGCTCTATTCGGCCATAGACTTACCCAAGGCTCTTCTGATAACATCTGGTAGGGGTCTGTGTATCTCTTTCCATCTCTCTAGAGTGATGCTTCCCTGAAAAGCCATTGCCCTTGTATTGCCTTGATGGAAGGTGATTAACTTGGTTTCCATTTCTACAGAAACTAAGGATCAGTGAGTGAGATTAGACTTGGAAATGAAGGGTGAATCCGTAATAAAGGAGATGGTCTAAGAAGAGACTTAGGGAGAAAGGTTCTAGGAAAATCTATCTTTGTATAATGATTATGAGAGTTTCTGGAAATCTCTAGCCTGATCCGGAGCTTCCATAAACTATATGATGACTGTTTTAATAATAGGGAGTATGGCTTAATGTTTCTATATTCACAAATGAAGGTAAAGGGGATAAAGGGAGAGGATAAAACTTGGGAGCTAAGGTTCATATAGAAAAAGGAAGATACCCCTTCTGTTACCTTGCTTGTGAATGAGAGCAGGTACATCTTGACTGTGACTCCTAAATCATAACTCAATATTGTTGTGTGTAAAGCCTTATACCTAAATCATTACCCAGTAGGACTGCTTTCGCTAGTATAAATACTTTCTTTTCTCTCTGAATGAAAGCTAAGAAGACGCTTAGCCCTTGAAGAGTCTCTCCTTACATAAGACTATATTGCACTAATCTTCATCTAATTAAATTGTCAGAAGCTTACTAGATTAAGATTAATTTTTATATAGAATTCCAATATAGACAGGGAGGGTGATGCCTAAATGGGACAATTAGGAATGTAGTTTATTATTGTCCTAACTAATAAATTTTTCTCTCTTTGTAGCTAGGCTGTAAGATTTATTAATTCTTTTGATTTTGATATTACTCTTTATTAAGGGTATTGATTATAAGGTCTGGTGAAAAAGGTTTCTTTTAAATATGGTTTATTTCTAATATGGCACTGTTGGTAGACTATCTGCTTAGGTTCCGTTGCTATGTAATATCTCTTTCATATTGATCCATTATTACTGTACCATCTGCTCCTAGATTTGCTAACATATCCGCTTCTTTGTTACCTTCCCTAAAGATATGTATGATTTTGTATTTATTTAAACTTTCTATAATTTGGTTGATTTCTTCTAGTTTCAAATTAAGGAGCCAGTTCGGAGTCTTTTTGGATCTAATAGCATTAACAATTGAGAGTCGCCTTCTATAAACACCTTTTTTAGGTTTAACTTTTTGCATAGTTTTAGTCCTTCTAATGCCGCATTACATTCCGCCATGTTATTAGTGGTAGGTCTAATGGGCTTAGAATATTTTGCAATTACTTCTAATTTTCAGTTGTGGATGATACCTCCAATGCCTACTATCCTAGGGTTACCTCTAGATGTGCCATCGAAGTTTAATTTTACCCAGCCCCTTTTCAGAGGGGTCCATTTATAGGCTGCTCTTCCTGTTTTAACTTTAGGGCCGCCTTTTCCATATAGGGGGGGTATTTTTAATTTGGGCCATTTAGTTCTAATTTTATTGTCCCAGCTTGTGAAGGAGTTCTCCAAACTGGACTTATTTCTTAGCTTACTGTTAATAATCTCTACTATTGATGTTTCAATTTTATTTGCTATTGAGGGCCATTGAAGATTTTGATCTAGGAAAATCCTCCTATTTCTTTCTTTCTAGATTTCCCATACGACGATTAATGGGGCTATAATCCATATATCATTGTACAAGCTAACTTTGAGTGGGGAAGACCATGCTTTGAGTTCTGAAAGAATATCCTGATGAAGGGCTGATTTCCATCCTAAACATTGGTGCAACCAATTCCAACGTTATTGCGCAAAGGGGCAATTCAGGAGTAGGTGATTTATGTCTTCCACTTTGTTCTCACATAGAGGACATCTAGAGGGTCCTTCAAAACCTAGTTTAGTTATTTTGTCTGTAGTGAGAATTCTGTTTTGAATTTCTGCCCATAGAAACATACCTGCTTTAGGTAAACAAGATTTATTCCAGCAGAGATTAAGTGGTATGTCAATATTATCCATTTTCTTCTCTCTGATGATAATGTTGTAGCCTTATTTAACCAAATATTTACCATTCTTAGATCTAACCCATATTAAGCGGTCTGGTCTAGGTTTAAGGGAAATAGGTCTAAAGTTAAAAATTTTAGTTAACTTGTGCTTCTCTATCCTCATAGGGTCTATGTCCTTTAGTTCACTCCATTCAAAGGGTTCTTACTCAAATAATCTTTAAGACAAAAACCTTTTACTTTTTTACATTCTTCTATGAAATCTAAGGAGAATCCTAATTTGTTCAAGGGGGGAAGGCCCGCCCAAGAATCATCCCAAAAGAGGGTTTTTTTTCCATTTCCAATATCGCAAGTTAAGAATTTGCTGATAATGCTTTTGCAATCTTTCATAAAGTTCCAAATGCGGGATCCATTAACCAGAGAGGAGGATCTAAAAATATTAATTGGGTCACCTTTAGGGATATATTTATCTAATAAAATTGATGCCCATTTATTACTTGATTCATTATACATTCTCCACATAAGTTTTGCCCCTAGGGCCAGATTCTGCCAATGAAAATTTTTGATACCCAAACCTCCTTTAGAGATTGGATGACATAACTTATCCCATTTAATGAGAGCTATTTTCTTGTCTTCTGATGATCCTTGCCAGTAGAAATCTCTCAAAACTTTTTCTAAGTTCTTTTTCACGTTATTTGGGAGGGGAAGGATTGACATGTGATACGTTGGGATGGCAGAAAGAACCAATTTAATCATAGTAGTTCTTCCCGCTTTCGTCAGCCATCTTCCTTTCCAAGAACTCCTTTTCTTTTGTACCTTGGAAATTACGTGTTGCCAAAGTTTGGAAGTTGAAATTCCTTTGTCCAAATCGATGCCTAGATATTTACATGCGAAGTTACCTTTTTTATACCCCACTATATTACATAACATTGATTCCTTTTTTTCTTCAGTGTTTAAGAAGAAAATCTCTGACTTACTAGGATTAACTCTCTACCCTGAAGCTTTCATATATATATATTCAGAATATTTTTATAAGTGCGAGCTTCTTTTGTACTAGCGAAACCTGGTAGAATCGTATCATCTACAAATTGTTGATGGGTTATGTTTGGCATGTTTTCTATTACCTTTAGTCCTACAATGTCTCCTACCATATGGTAATGAGTGATGGTTCTTCCTAACGCTTCTACCATGATAACATACAGAAAAGGTGAGATTGGACCTCCCTGCCTAATACCCCTAGTTATTCCAAAGAAGCCTTCAGGAGATCCGTTAAAAATTAAATGCAGTTAAAAATTAAATTGATCCATTGTTTTGAAAAACCAAAGGATTCCATGCTTTTACAAAGGAATCTCCAATCTACTTTATCGTAAGCTTTTTGTATGTCAACTTTTATTAGCATGCTAGGGGTCTTAGTTGATTGAGCTGAGTGGATTAATTCTTGAGCTATGATTATGCCGTCTAATATCGATTTGTTTGCTACAAAACCAGTTTGCTCTTTCGAGATTAAGATGGTTAGTAGGGTTTTTAATTTGTTCGCTAAACATTTTGAGAGTATCTTATAGATTGTATTGCAAAGGGCTATAGGTCTAAAATCTACAGGTTCGATGCTTTCATTCTTTTTTGGAATTAAAGTGAAGAATTTATTGTTAATCTCATTTAACAAAGTTCCTGAATTTCTAGTTGCTTCTACAGCTTGCCATACCTCCTCTCCAATGAAGTGCCAACACTTCTGGAAAAAGCCTGCTTGGAAGCCATCAGGGCCCGGGGCTTTATCTGGGTGGAGTTGGAAGACCGCAGCTTTAACTTCTTCTTGCGAGAGTTTGTTGTTGAGAATTTTATTATCTGCTTCCGAGAGTATCTTTGGCATAGCTTTAATCATTTTGTTTTGGGCTTTCATATCTGTAGCTGTTGATTCATTAAGGAGGGTTTCATACAATTGTGTAAGAGTTTTTGAAATAAGATTAGGATTGTCCGATAATATGATTTAGTAAGATCGATAAGGTTCATTTGATAAATTTAATTATTATGATGGGTTATTTTAGTAATTAATTATGTTAGCTATTACTTATAGCTAGAGAGAAGATTGTTGTATAAATTGAATCATAATGCTTCTAAATTGACATGTTAATTTAGTAACCCCTTAGTATGCATAAATTGATATTCATAAGAGATTATTAAAGTTAACAATTAATTATTTTAACCAACCACCATCATTATTTAGTTATATTATTATCTAGTGTTATTATGATTTCACTTTATTTTTATCAATCTTTCTATATGATCAAAAGAGCTATCATGTTAAATGATCAATTAAATATTATATTATTTAGAGACTTAATCAGCCCTAATTATCTTGTCGGCAATAATCTAGTTAACAATATGAGTTAATGTTAAGGTCACACACACTTCCTAATTGACTAGTGAGCCATATGTTTTTTTAGAAGGGTTGGTCATGTTCTTTAGTGTACCTTGGACGCAAGGTGTCATATAGCTTCTACTCCCTCCTTGTGGCTAAGTGTTAGTCACTATGTATATGTGATGGAATTTAATTTGATTTTTTAGTTTTGTTGAACTTGATTAAAGGACTAGCTTGAAATCTTTTTGGTTTTTCTTGTAATCATCTAGTCACCAAATTTTCTTTTATCTATTTATTAAGGTTCTTGTTCGCATTTATTTATTTTGGATTTGCATAGCTTTTGAGTTTTGACATTAAAATTGTGAACCTTGATTTAAGTTTTCCTGTGACCTTGAGGTGGCTAGGATATGTGTGTTATGTTGCTAGTCCTATGTTGTGAAATGTTGTTCTCTACCATGTTCAATTTGGAACATTGATAGAATGTATAAGGGAGTAGGTTGCGAGGAATGTACCATTATCATTCTTAAAAGCATATTGTGCTAGAAATATGACTTATCAGTAAAGAAATGTTCAAATTAAATTAACATGTACCTTCTTATGAATATTAGATATACATTACATAAAATGATTAGCCTTGATCAATATATCTTGAAGGGAGTATTGATACTATGAGTATGCAGTATAGATGAGGTCACAGTTTCCCCACCTCTTTGATGAAATCCAGGAGGATGTTCATGCCTAGAGGGGGAGGATGTGAGGCCTACCCCAGTCTAACATGATCTTAACACTATTTCTCATTTATATGTTCTCCTGTTGATACAGATTTTGTTATAGTTGGACTATTGGGACACATGTATTACTATTTGGATATGATGAATCCTTTGCTTGTATACAACACCTGATTATTTAATCAGGGAATCTATTGGATACTTTGTGTGAGTGATGTAGATTTTCATTTAGGACTTAGTTTTGATGGTTTAGTATATTGGTTTAGTAAGTAGATGCTAGATAAATATCAATATGCAGATTTATTAAGAGTTATGTTTATGCATATGGATTAGATGTAGATATTATTAATAAACCATTGATGCAAATATGAGTGAATATATGTTCTACTTACATTATGTACTCTTCTATGTTTATGTGTCGATTTATTAGACCTACTGATGTGTGCAATGAGTGTGCAGGAAAAGTTGACCATGGTACTAATCGGGGATTCAGAAATGGACCTATGTGAAAAATGTGATGCTGAGGTCCTATCTATAAAAAGAGACATGGACCTCATTGTATTGTATTTTTATTCATAAAAGTGTGGTGTATGATTGTAATTTATTTAATTAAGTAAATGTGTAAAAAGTCAAGATCATGTGAAATTGTTCTGTCACTTGACACATGTGCACTCTATGTGTTGGCATGGCTAGTGAATGTAACTAGCATAGGCTTAACTTTACCCAAGAGTTACCTAGTATAGTCCCAATGCTTACCCTAAGGTTTAGGAAGATAAGATTGAGATGAGATTGAGTCAAGGAAGATGAGGATGAGTCAAGAGAGATTAGATTGAGTCTTGAAGGTTGGATTTTCGAGAGTTAACCTTGGGTAGAGTTTAGGAGGGCCATTTGGAATTCTAGGGAGTAACTAGGGTAAAAAATAAATACCCCACTTGGTACCATAGGGGTTAGGGGTCATTTTCAGCCCATTAAGAGTCTTGAAACTCATTTAAGACTCCCCTAAAGTCACCATTTTGGGAAGTGGCGAATTTGGAGAGATGGAAGACTTTGGTTAAGCCATCCCTTCTTTTCTTACAAACATTTAAGTCCATTTATGAAGAAGGCAAGTGGGGAGATTAGATGGATTAGAGTCTTCCCTCCATTTATGACTCCTGATATTTTAGGAAGAATGCCTTTATAAGGAAGGCCTTAGAAGGAGTTTTGGGTACACACCCACTCTCTACTTTTAGAGATAGGTTCATTTTTGTAGGATTAAGTCTTGAGAGGAGGAAGGATGAGAAGGAGAAGCTCTTCACAAACCACCTTGCATTTTCCATAGCTAGGATTTGAGGTGATTTTTCTGATTATCATAGTTAGAGTAGTCTTTTCTTACATTTGAACTTAGCTTGAGAAATCTATGAATGGATTTTATGTTATTATTTTCAGCTTCATGGTTTTTCATGGAGTTTATGTGTTGAGTCTTGTATTTTATTTTGTAAATGATTGTTTATGGGGTTCTTCAAGGCTTATTCACCCTTGGGAGGGTTGGATAACCTTGATGGGGTAAAAGTTAGTGATCTACCCAAGTAGTGCAGAGTCTCCCAGGTGTGGAGGGATGTACATGGGTATATGGGTGCCCATGATGTCAAGAATTCCCAAGAAATTTGGGGTTCATAAGAAAAATTGGAAGGCTTGAAGCCATAACCTGTTTTATGAAAGAAAGGTAAATTTACTCCAGTTGCAGTTGTAGGGCATGGAGGTGAAGGGTAGAAATTTGTTCATGAGTCCATGTGTGGCCATGGAACAAGATTATATATGTGGTACTTAGGAATGTTGAGCCCATGTGTGGCCTATTCCTAGTGTACATATTTTGTATTATTGGCTTTCTCCTCTTGTGGTAGTGCTCTTTCACCCCTTTGTTTCAAGTCTTTTGGAGACCTATGTATATCCTTAGGCAATGGGTATTTTCTTATGTTCATGTTTTTTTTTAGTTTCCTGGTTGTTATGTGTGTTTGTATCCTGGTTTAGTTCTAGATCCCCTAGCTCAGGGGTGGCCTTACAAAGGCCTAGGTTGGGAGGTGAGCCTCCATGGTCAACCTTGATATTTTTCCAGGTTCAGAGAAAGCTTCTTAAATTATAGCCAAAGTTTTGGAGTCTTGGTTGCAATTTCTACATCAAAGTCTTTTTCTGTTCAAAGCTTCTTCCTTGTAAAATTTGAAAGGTTTTGGAAAATGTAAACTCTTGTATTTTTTGAAATCAGAGTATGTTCATTTCTTTAATAAAATAAGTACTTGGACCTTTATTTGAAATTTTGGTTATCCCAAAATGAATTTATGGATGTTTTTTTCAAAATTTAAGGACTATAACTTTATTTGATGTTGTTAATATAATTTAAAACTTTCAATTAACTTAATTTGTGAAATTTTCAAAGGCATATTAAGGAAAGAAAAGACTACATCTTCCATAGTTAATATAACATGTTTGAACGAAAAATTATGTTCTTTAGAGTAAGGTTTAAGTGCCCAGATTTTGGGGCATGATAGTTCCAGCTTGAAATGGATGATCAAGTGCAAAGAACATAATTGCAAATCAAATAATGAGGTAACACTATATTCTATTATTGCACAAGCAAAGATTAAATGAAATGTTGTTTGAAATGGAATGGATGCGCATATCAATATGATCAAATAACAGTGCACAAGGATGAGAAAACATAAAAATAGTGCATATACAAGAGAAGAACACTAATGTTGTTACAAAGAGGTATGCATATACAGAAGAACCAATTGCATTGGATTAAATTGAGAAATGCATATTCATAGTTCAAACATTGTTATCATCACAATAGTTCATCCTAATGCTTTTATAAAGATTAGTATGTTTTAATGAGAGAGGAACACAAAAAAATAGTGATATACAATCTTGCAATTAAATGGAAGATAATATGCCTGCTCAACAGTGATATGTTTTATCATGAATATGCATTACATACATGATAATCCAATAAAGAAGTGTTTTCTTGAAAGGGAAAATTCAATGGCACTATTATTGATCAAGAATGAAAGTCAAATGATGTTGTTATTACACATGTTCAATACATATTCAAAGGGATGCTCAAATAAACAATATTGTTGTTAAATGAAAACTATATGTTGACAATTTTGTTGTAGTGCCTAATCAACAATGGAAGGTAAGGTTGTTATTCATGTTTTAAAGACAATTCCATTTACAAAATGAGAAGTGAATAATAGTGTCATGATGTTATTATCTAATGCTGCCAAGTACATGTTAAAATGAGTTCAAATACAATGTTTTGTGCAAGAATGGAAGGTAAAGCAGTATGGTTTTTCATTTTTACATAACAGTGTATATGTGTATATTGAAATGCTATGATTGCATGTTGTTATTCATGTTTAAATAATAGTATGTAATTCAAAATCAATATGCATATATTTAACAGAATTATGCCAATGAAAAGAAAAGATTCATATCCAATGGTCGGGCTCTGTTTCACAAATGTTGCAGATGGGTGTCACGAGTCGGTGCTTGAACCCCATGTTTCAATTTATTATTGGAGTCAAGAAGAAAGATTGAAAAACACCAGTCATTGTCATATTGCAATGTTCATACATAATGATAGGGCACGGTTTTCAACAAAGATGTAAACATACAATATTAACATTATGCACAGAAAGTAGCATGGTTTTAAGATAGAATGATGGTGTTCAAGCATGAATGAAAATGAACATGAAGATGACATAAGACAAACAATAAATGCATACATTCAGTAGGGCTGACAAGATGTTCAAGTTTAGCTCTTTATTACAATAACATACAACTCTTGGATATGTTTATTACTAACTGAATAAATCAACTGAGATGAAGCTTGGCACCCAAATCAAAAAAGAGGCTATCTAGGTGTTCTAAAGTGCTTGAGCCAAGAAGAACAACAAGAAGAAATCTATCTAGAAGAAATCATGGAAAAGAAAAGGTGGCTATAAACATGGTGGATTCAACAGAGAAAAATCAGCAAAACCCAAATTTATTTGCCATGAAAGATGGATACCTAGATCGAAAAAAATCCAGAATCATTTGCAACAAACATGGTAAAAGAAAAAAATTATTGAGAGCACTGATAGAAGTTAACCCAAGTGTTCAAAAACTATGTAATGTAATGGTGTATACAATAGAATGTTCAAGTCAAGATGAAATGTAAAGAAAGTAACTTATCTATAAGTTACATGCAGAGAAGCCGCAGTAAAGCCCAAGCTCATGAGGATGCATGGATAGCACCATAATTTATGGCAAGAAAATCTAGTCATTAAAGAGAGCCCACAGTGAAGAGAGACCGAGCTCTCTGTTCATCATAGTGAACTCAAGTGTCAAAGTATATAATAAGCCTGATCTCTATTAAACTCAAGTGTCATGAACATGAAGAGCATGAGCTCTTTTAACTTCACAATATTATCCACTGGTAGTTGGAGCCCAAGCTCCATGAATGTACATTCCTAGCCACAGACAGAGATGGAGTGAAAATCACAGAGATGAAGATATTTTTCAGCTGAAGATCAGAGAAAATCCTAGAGAAGCGACAACACAATTACCACATCACAATATCAACTTCTAGATTGACAATACAAACATGGAGAAGTAGTAGTGAAGACAAAAATAGTGCAACAATCATAGCATGGCGATGCCATAAGGTTAGGGTTTTAGAAAACCTAACATCTTAAAAAAATCTAAAAACCAAATGTGATGCGAAAACAATGCATATGCCCAAGTTTGGGTGGATTTGAAATCTATTGTCAGAGTGGTGTTAATGCCTTTGCAAACTACAGTGCATGATGAGCACATCCTACTTCCATGACAACTCAACCTCATGCCACAATGGATGGAGACCTTTTTGCATTGAGATTGGTCATGTTGATCTTAGTGAGGGTGTCAACTTATGTCATGGGTTAGGGTTTTCATATGTTGTGGAGGTTGGATTATGTGTATGGTGTTATGATTTTGATGTATTTTAGATATGTTGTATTTTATTTTGTAAAAGATGTAAATTTTTCAAAATGCGAACATTAGGGGTATCAATTATGCCTTTGAATTAGGGTTTTTTTTATTTAGAGGCCTTTTTGAGGGGGTTATATTTTTGAATTTATCCATGAGAGAGTATATAGATGAACCTCTTGTTTAGTTTTAGGGGTTCAAAATTAAGAGGAAGGTGGCTTAGTGAGATTTTTTGTTCCTTTGCACCTTTTTCATGCATTCTGTAGCCACCAGTTCATATTTTATGCAAATTTTATTCAAGTGAATGCACATATTCCTTGGCATTTTCTTTGTAGTTTCTCATGTAACTATCTTATAGATTTTGAAGATAATAAAGCTTGTCCCCATTATTCATACATCTTTCTGAGTTTCTTTTATCAGTCCTTTCAATTTTTCTGGACTTAAGTGTAATGTGTTTTACATCATAGATTAGAGAATTAATCTAATTCCTATTCTAGGTTGTGAAGTATAACCTTTTGCAAAAGCTGCATGTTTGTTTGTAGAATTGTCATTATTTGTAGTACAAACCCTAATAGTGAGGTTTAGGTCAGCATATGTGTTGAGTAGTGAATGTTATTGTAGATCTTAGTAATGTATGTCCTATAGTTGCTGATTTAAAGTTCTAAAAAATGTGAATCAAATTTGGTGTATCACCTTTTTAAGTTTTTTTATTTAGTTCAGTCATCTTTTCCCCTTTTCCCAATCAGAAATTAGTCATAGGTGATATTCCATATCAAATAGGAACTAACCTAGAATATGGAGATTCCTTCTTAATCAGAGTCCACCCAAACCTTAGGAAGGTTTCCATTGTTACCATGAGATATTAGTATGCCCTAATTCCTGAGTTAGGTGATATTTTTTGGACTTAACAATGTCTTCTTCTTTTGTCTCTCCCTTTGTTGTAGAATCTCATCTCCCTTTTCTGGATAGATATGTAGTGTTAACTCTCTTCAATTCTCTCCCTTTGATGGATGGTTGTTTCTTTGAATCATCATTGGATCTTTCTCTCCCTTTGTAGAATCATCTTCTTTCTCTGATGTTTTATCTCCCTTTAAATGTATTCCTGATGGATATTTCTCTGCTCTCACTTATCAATGGATATTTCATTGTATCCTTCTCTCCCTTTCATAACAATGCCAAACAAAAATATATTATTGTACATTCTTCTTTCCATCAACAATACAACTCTGTAGTATCCAAAAATATCTTTGGTGTGCAGTTTAGATAAGTAACTTCTTGTACTGATATGTAATTGTAGTCCATATCTAGCTTGCATCAACATGATTGATCTTCTAATAATGTGTAGTCTGATGTAGTCTCCAAGTCAGCTTTGTGACTAGTAGACAAGGGTCGAACCCCTAGTCTATTCCTCAAGTACTCAAATGTATGTTTTTAAAATGGATTTTTGAATATGTTTGCTAGTTGTTCTTTGGATTGTACATATTCCAATATCACCTCTTTTTCTTGTACTTGTTCCCTCAAGTAATGATACTTAATGGGCATGTGATTTGTCTTAGCATGCATTATAGTGTTCTTTTAAATATTTATAGAACTTGTATTATCACAATAGATAATTACTGGGTCAAGAATCTCTTCATTCATACCTTTCAATAATTGCTTGATCCATGCAATATTAGAGCAATTTGCAGCAACAACCACATATTCTTCTTCTACAGTTGATTGAGATATGCATCCTTTTTTTTTCTTATCCATTTGACAAGTATGTCACCCATAAATAATGCTCGTCCTATTGTTCTCTTTCTATCATCTATGTTTCTAGCCCAATCAACATTGGTATAAACTTGTAGCTCAATTTTTCCTTTTTTATTATAACACAAGCCATAGTCATCGGCATTATTCAAATATCTCAAAATTCTTGTAACAACAGTCATGTGTGATTCCTTAGGGTTAGCAGAGAATCTTGCAACTATACCAACTGCATGTGCTATATTTGGTCTAGTGTGTACAACCTACATTAGTTTGCTAGTCATAGATCTGTATAAGGTATGATTTACCTTGGTTTTCTTGTCTTCCTTTGTCAATTTGCATTTGGTTTCCATAGGTGTTCCAACCGGTTTGGAGTCCTCCATTTTGAAAATCTTCATAACTTATTTGATGTATTTGGATTGTGTGATGTAGATGTCTTCTTCCTATTGTATAATCTGTAGACCAAGAAAATTTTTTATCTCTCCAAACATTGACTTCTCAAATTCTTTTCTCATTTCATCAACAAATGACTTGCATAACATATCATTACCTACAAATATGATATCATGAAAAAATATCTCAGCAATCAAAATCTTATCATCAGTTTCTCCTTTCAAATATAGATTACTGTTGTCACTTGTTCTAACAAATCCAATACTATTGAGATAAGAGTGAAGTCTTTCATACTCTGATATCAGTGCTTTTTTCAATCCATACAATGATTTGTGTATTCTACAAACCATGTTCCTCTTGTTAGGATCAACAAACACTTCAAGTTGTTCAATGTATACCTCCTCTTATAGTATTCCTTTTAGAAATGCAGATTTACCATCCATTTGGTATACTTTGAATCCTTAAAAAGAAGCATAGACATGTAGAATTCTTACTCCTTCTAGTCTAGAAATGGGTGCAAATGTTTATCCATATTCAATACCTTCTTCTTGTTCATACCCTTTCCATACCAATCTTTCTTTGTTCCTTGTGACTTCTCCATTCTCATTCAGTTTGTTTCTAAAAATCCATTTGGTGCCAATGACATTTTTGTCACCTGGTCTTGGTACTAATGTCCATGTCTTATTCTTCTCAATCTGTTCAATCTCTTCATTCATTGCACTAATCCATTCTTGATTATCAATTGTATCATTAACATATTTTGGCTCAAAATAAAAAATCAAGCCTCTAGTGTTAAGTGATTTACTTCTTGTTCTCATTCTAGTTCTTTTGTCTCCAATGATTTGGTCGTGTGGATTGTGTCTTCTGATATATCTAGCAAGTATAGGTTCATATCTTTGTTCACCATTCTAATCATCCTTTTAACCTTCATTGTGATCTTTATTATCACTCACTTCAACATTGGTAGCATTTTCCTGATTCTTAGTGTGTGCAGCCTGTTGCTTGGTTGTTGAGCTCTCTCGCTCGGTAGAATTACACTGTTGCTCAGGAAAAGTTTTAGGTTCTTCACTTTAGAATTTTTTTTTTTAATCTTTCAATTCCTTTCTACTTTCCTCATCATTTTTCTCAGCAAATTCATCCACTTTTACTTTTGCACTTTCAATGATTTTGTTAGAAGATTTGTTAAGACATTTTAAGGTTTTCTTTTGGTAGAATATCCTAGAATTATTCCTTCATCACTTTTATATTCAAGCTTCCCATTTCTATCATCTTTTAATATATAACATTGACTTCTGAAAATTCTAAAGTAAGTCACATTTGGTGTGTATCCATACCATAGCTCATAAGGTGTCTTATTGGTGTCTTTCTTTAATTGAACTTAGTTTAATGTATACACAACAATACTTACAGCTTCTCTCCAGAATGTTTGTGTGATGCCTTTTTCAATCATCAATGTTCTTGGACAATCAAAAATTGATCTATTCCTTCTTTCAGCAATCCCATTTTTCTGTGGTGTTCTCAGTGCAGAAACCTGTATTGTAATCCCATGCTCATTACAAAAGTTAGTGAATTCATCAGAAATAAATTCTCCTCCTCTATTTGATCTTAGACATTTCAGTTCTTTTCCACTTTGTTTTTCAACTTTTGTTATATACCATTTGAACATCTTAAATGCTCTAGATTTTTCTTTTAAGAACATGACATTCATCATCCTAGAATAGTCATCAAAAAATAGAATGGAGTATCTATCACCATAATAGCTCTTTGTTCTCATTGGTCCACATAAAGTAGTATGGACTAATTCTAGAATAAAATTAGATGTGTAGGTTTTTCTCTTGAAACTAGACTTTGTCATTTTTCCTTTTTGACAGTTCTTGCACATGATATGGTCAGGCTTTGACATACTTGGTAAGCCTGTTACTTTTCTTTTCTTTCTTATCTTAACCATGTTTTCAAAATTCACATGACATAACCTTTTATGCCACAACCAAACGTCTTCATTTATATCCAATAAAAAAGTGGTCCTAATATCATCAAGATATAATAGGTTATCTTTTGTTTGTTCACCAGTACCAATCAACTTTCCTGTTTCATTATAGATCTTTTCCTTTTTGTTCTCAAATGCAACTCGGTGTCCTATGTTATTCAGTTGTGAAATACTTAATAGATTATATGCATTTTCAAATCTGATCAGATTATTCAACATGATGGTTCCTTTTCCTTCAACTGGGAAAGGTGAGTCATTACCCATCCTAACTGATCCACCATTATACTATTCAAAATTTTCAAAATTTTCTTTATCTCTAGTCATGTGATGATTACAACCACTATCAATAATCCAGACATCATTTTTTCTAACTTTAGATATGAGTGCAGTTTCAACACACCTTTCTTCTTCGTCTAAATCATCCTTCATAGCAACAAATACTACCTCAACATCTTCATTAGAATGGGTGCCAGTATTTTCAGCTTTGTTCTCAACTAGATAACAAGCCATCTTCAATTTGTCCTTGTAGTCTCAGTTTTCTCTTCTATTAGAGTGTCAGTTTCTTCTATAGTCTTAGTCATGACTTTTGTCAAACTTCAATGTCCAATTTCTTTGCAATTAAAATAGACCAATGGTAATTTACCTTTGTATCTTCATTTACCTCTATGCAATCTTCTAGCCATTAGTGCTTTAATTTCATCAAGCTCTTGTTCATCACTATCACTTTCACTATCATTTCTCATAGTGTATTTGTTACTAGATTGTCTTATTTTTAGAGAAGATTTGAATGCAAACTCAATAGTTGGTAAGAAATTGTTGTCACAGTTGTTCATCTCAAATGAAATAAGTCTACCAATCAAACTATCAAGAGTAACATTGTTATTTTCTACTACTCTCATTTCTTTAATTACATAAATAGGTAGTAAGGTTCTCAGAATTTTACTTACAACTATTTCTTCCTCAAGTACGCCTCCAACTCCATGGATAGAATTAATAACTTCTTTGATTCTTCTACTGTACTAAGTGATTTTGTCTCCTTTCATTCTTAGGTCATGAAACTTTCCTCTTAGGCTTTCATCTTTATCTCTTAGTACATTGGTGTCTCCTCTATGTACTAGCTTGCTTTTCTCCCACATTTGCTTTGTAGTGGTGCGTGATTTGACATCTTCAAATTCAGCATTAGATAGTAAAGAAGCAAGTCCTATCAACGTAGAATTGTGTTCATGTTTCTCTCTCAATTGATCAGCAGTTAGAGGTCTAGTGGGTGAAACATATTCAAAATCCAAGTATTGTGTGACATCATTTCCAATACCTGATAGATGGAGTCTTATCCTGCTTTTCCATGATGCAAAGTTTCCTTTGTTCAATTTAGGCACATCCCTTTTACTCATCTTTTGATCTCTAGCTTGATCCTTTAAACTGTCTTCCAAGTACCAAATCTCTGATACCAATTGTTAGAATAACTAAGAGGGTGGGTGAATCAGTGGCCTAAAAACTTAATCCAAAAGATCCAACCAAAACTTATATCTCAAATATAATACCTTCAGTTATTTTTCATTCCTACAAGATGTATGCCTTTAAATATTCTTAACAAATATAAACTTCTTGGTGAATATGTTGTTTATCTTTTCTTAGCCTTTATCAAGTAGCAGCAATTAACCTTAGTGTTTACCAACCAATCCAACTTTAGTAATGTGTAAAGTAAAATATCAATGCGATGAAAGAAATACAAATTTGACACATGGATTTTTAACGTTGAAACCCTGTTAAGGTAAAAACCACTTGGGATGATAACCCAAAATTTTCACTCTTCTGAAGTGAGCTCAGTGAAGAGCCAACCCTATTAAAGGTTATAAACACACTGTTAAATGAAACCTTGTTAGAGAATTCAAAACTAATAGTTTTTCTTTTGACCTAGCATTCACTATATTCTCAACAAGAAAACCTTTTGATACTCTTGAGTATCTCAATACATTAAGGATGGTTAAATCCCACTTGGTTAAGAGATTTTTTGAATCAATGGTTAAACTGAAACAATAAATGGTCTATTCAACAATACACCTTTAACTTGCATATTTTTAGATCTATAGTTAGTCCAATAATACCTCTCTGATCAATATTTTATTTTGTTCCTTTTCTCCCCTCTTTGTTCTACTCAGTGAATGCTCTTGCTTTTGTTGCTCGGTGTCTGTAGAAATTTTTGGCTCTGTTCTTTAGCCTGTATGATCAGATCTACATGAAGAATTATATCTTTACACAAAATATACTCAAAATTTCTCTCTTTATAATGAATTACTTGTCTCTTTATATAGACATGATTTCACCATTCAGTCTTATTGGTTTCATCATAAAGCACTTCTTGATCCGTAAAACTCAATATTCTTTGCTTTAACCCATAAAGCTTTTCTTTAGTTTTATTCTATAGATTTATCCTTGATAACTACACTTTAAATATCTTCAATCCTTTAGTTTAAATGTTCGATGAAAGTAAAGCAATCAACCAATTATCCCTAAATATAGCTCCTTCCAGCTAAGTGTTTTTTTTCGTTCTTTATCTTCAGTTCTAATCGGTGATCAACTTCAGTTAGCTCGGTCATTGACTCTAGTTTTCCTTGGTAACAACTTTAGTTAGCTCGGTGACCAATCCAGTTATGCTTGTTCACTATGGTATACACTATGAAATGCTTGGTGTTCTCTATCTATGGGTGTGCACTGTCCATGAATGTTTACTGTCAGTCGATGTATACTCAACTTTTATCTTTTACTGATCACATAAGCTTTGTCCCTTCAACTCTTTTAAGTTTATGACAATATGTGTATGACCAATCAAAACATATCAAGTTGACATCAATCACAATACAATACATTAACTAATTTAATGTCTTGCATTTACTTTTGCATCTCGGTGATCATCAACTTATCATCTTCATACATTCAATCAACTATAGTTCATTAGAAGATCTTATGTAATACCTACCCCTTTGTATGTCTGCCTGTGCCGGCTTCTGATCTCTTTTAGACCATAGTATGTATGTGTTAGCTCTTTCAGGTGATTTTAAGGATATTCATGTGTTACTTTTCAGTATGTTATTGATCTATTATTATCATGTTGTATCTTTTGTGTATATGTGATTT
>MU226461.1:3816331-3845258 GCA_018584345.1 Thuja plicata
AATAACTATGATTTGTATGGTAATATCTTGTTTATGGTTATGCTTGGTCATCAGCAAGATAATTCATAAGTTGGTCCAATAAAGGAACATAGCTAATCAGTGTCCACATCAACAAATACTGTGTTAACAGCCATCTTGAAAGGTAAAACCTACCTGAGCATATGTGAATCTCAAAAATGAAGAAGGATATTATCCAATCCTTAGCAATTAGGCTTTTCTTGTCTCTAAATTAGAATTAGAAAGTACAAGGTTCAAATAGACATTTCAAGCATTGTGGTTCATACAAGAAGAATCCCTAACATGAAGGAAGATCAATTTTATAAGCATTAGACCTATACTTTTCCAATACTGCACAAGGGCCTATCTTCCTCATTTGAACTTTAGTCGGAACTCCTTTCTGCAACTTTGCTTTGTTAAGGTGCATCATGACCATATCTCCAACTATAAATTGAATACATTTTCTCCTTGCATCCACCTTTTGTTTGGCATGAGTTGTACTCTCTATTAATGTTTCTTTAACGGAGTCATGGACCTCATTCATGGATTGAGAAAAATCTTCAGCATACCCACTCCTCTCTGCATTTCTTCCAAGATCTCTTATTTCACATATACCCCTAGGATGAATCCCATATACAATTTCAAAATGGCTCTTTCCAGTGGATCTGTTGACTCTATCATTATATGGAAATTCTGCTTGAGCAAATAACTGATCCCAGGATTGTCCATACTCCTTGGTGAGGCATCTCAAAATATTTCCTGGCTTTGGTTCACCACTTCAGTCTTACCATCGGTCTATGGATGATATGTTGAGCTAAAAGATATATTTGTACCAAGCTTCTGCCATAGGGTTTTCCAAAAATGACTCATAAATTTGGAGTCTCGGTCTAACACAATACTCAAAGGTAATCCATGTATCCTTACTATTTCTCTAAATAAATTATTTTCTATGTAACTTGCATCATGTGTGGTCTTGCATTGCACAAAATGAGCCATATTTCTAAACCTATCAACAATCACAAAGATGTTGTCCATTCCTTGCTTGGTCTTCGATAGTCCAACTACAAAATCCATACTAAGTCATTCCCATGGTCTATTTGGGATAGGAAGGGGCTGATATAATCCTGCATTGGATGAAGTCCCTTTTGTATTTTGATAGACTATACAAGTCTCCACATACCTTTGAACATCCTGATTCATTCTTGGCCAATAGTAATACCTCTTGACCAACTCTAGAGTCTTATTCAACCCAAAATGTCCACTTAGGGAACCATTATTCTACTCTTGTACTAGATTCTCTCTCATGGAACCTCTTGGTACACACAATTTTCCTCCCTTAAATAGAATACCTTCTTGAAGAGTATACTCTAAATACTCATTATGAAAATGATTTTTATATTCTTGACATACCTTGTATGCTGCTGAAAAGTCTTCATCTCCTGGATACAGATCTTTGAGGCTTTCAATGCCAATGCTTCTTAGCTAAAATTCTTGCACTCAAAGTAACCTTCTACTCAATGCATCTGCTACCTTGTTCTGCACTCCCTTCTTATGATTTGTAGTGAAGGTGTAGGCATGGATGTATTCCACCCATTTCATATGCTTATGGCTTAGTTTATCCTATGAATTTAGAAAATTGAAAGCCTAATTGTCAGTAAAGGCTACAAATTCTTTGGGAAGGAGATAATTTCTAAATTTCCTTAGTGCTTGCACTAATGCATACAATTCCAAATTATATGAGGAATACTTCTTCTTTGCAACACTGAGTTTCTCACTATGAAAAGCTATTGGCTTTCCTTCTTGACTCAAGACTGCACCGACAATAATGTTACTAGCATCACACTACACAATAAACAACTTGTCAAAACTAGGAAGTGTCAATATGTTTGAGTCTATATTCTCTTCTTCAAATGCTCAAATCCTTCATCAGGTACTCATTCCATTGGAACTTGGCTTTCATACCTCCTTTGATGGTATCTAAAATAGGTGCACTGATTTTAGTGAACTGTTTAATGAACTTTCAATAAAATTGTGCTAAACCATGGAAGCTCCTTACTTCAGTTGCTGATTTCGGTGTAGGACAACTCAAGATTGCTTCCACCTTTCTAACATCGATCTTCAAGTTACCTTTTGAGATAATAAAAAAAAAAAAAAACCTAGATACACCAACTCTTGCTTCATGAACTCACTCTTTTCCAAGTTGATTGTCAACTTTTCTTCATGCAATCATTGCATTACCAATTGCAGATGTCTAAGATGATCCTCTTTTGTTTTTATAAACACTAGGATGTCATCTAAGTACACTACAACCCATTTTCCAATGAAGTCCTTCAAAACCTCATTCATCAATCTTGTAAATGTGCTTGGGGTATTTGACAACCCGAAAGGCATAACTATCCATTCATATAGTCCTTTAGTGGTTTTAAAAGTAGTCTTCTACTCAGCTCCCCCTTTAATTGTGATCTAATCTTATCCACTCTTAATATCTATCTTGGAGTAATATTTATCTCCACCAAGATAATCCATCAAATGTTCTATCCTAGGTATAGGAAACCTATACTAGATAGTTATCCTATTTATGGCCCTGCAATCAATACACAACCTCGAGGTACCATCTTTCTTTGGGGCTAGTATAGTAGGAACATCACAATGACTTATTCTTTCTCTAATCACCTCTTGGTCAATTAGTTCTTGGATTTGGTTAGAAATATCTGCATTCTACTATGGAGTCATCTTATAAGAAGCTTTGTTTAGAAGTGAGGCTCCTTGGATAAAGTCAATCTAATGACTAATAGATCTCTCAGGTGGTAGGATAGTCGGTTGACCATTGGATCTATAAAGGCAACTCTTCCTTCTCATTTCCCTTTTCAACTTTTAGTTTTAGAACCAAAGAAAAGCATACTCCATCTTCTTCCAATGTCTTTAAGAATTATTTTTCACTGACCAACAGTAGGTTGGGACCTCTTTTCTTTTCTTTCTCTTCTTCCAAGATTGATTCTACCTTGAAAGTTATTCCATCTTTCTTAAAGGAATAGGAATTTTGAAATTCATCATGCACTAAACTTCAGTCATACTTCCAAAACCTACCTAATAGAAAATGACACACATCCATGGGTAGGATATCACACAAAACTCTATCCTTATACCTCCCTATGGAAAATTCTACCCAAGCTTTCTCATTGACTATTACATGTTGATCTTTATTAAACCAAGTAACTCTATAAGGATTAGTGTGAGGTATCCTTGTCAATTTTAACTTCTCAATAGCTTCTAAAGAAACTATGTTATTAGTAGAACCTAAATCTATGATAACCTTATAGACCTTATGGAGTACCTTGTATTTGACTTGAAACAAAGATCTTATTTGGCTTGGATCTTCTTTGATCGGTTCTTTGAGGAGTGTTCTTTGAACCATCAAGTGGTCTCCCATTTTTTATCCTATGGGGACTTCTACAGTGTTTTTTCTAGAAGGCTCTTCTTGCACATAATTAGCTCTTTTCTCTCCTCCTTGTGAAGTAGAGCTATTTGTAGGACACCGATATGCAGGATGCCTGAGCTGTTGACAATTGTGTCATTTCATCAAAGAGAAATAAGATCCTCTTCCTTGGCTATTATTTATTACTCTCAAAATGTTATTTGGACCTCTTCCTTGGTTGTAACCACCTCTATTGTTACTAGGTTCTCCTCGGTTCTCTATGAGTTTGTTCTCACTCTACTTCTTAGCTTCAGGATTTCTTCCTCCATACCATCCTCTATGACCTCTGTTGTCTCTTCCTCTACCTCTACTATTTGAGTCTTGTTTCTTCTTTAACTTATCGTCCACTTTGAGAGCTAATTGATAGAATTGGTGGAAAGCCTTGGGGCTTAAGAGACCTATTTATTCTTGAATACTCCATTTGAGGCCATTTTGATATCTTTCCACCTTTAGGCTTTCTTCTTCCATCACATGGGATCTCAAGCATAGCTTGTGGAATTCTTATGTATAGACACTAACCTCTAAGTCTTTCTGCCTTAGATTCTGCCTTTTCTTATGTAGTTGCACTTCAGAATCATCAAGAAGGTATGTTTCCTTCATTTTTGCCACCATACCTTTCCAACTAGTTATGGGATTCTTTCCTTCTTTTTCCATTTCATCTTGGACAAATTTCCACCAAGTGAGAGCAGTACCTTTCAATCTTGTCTTGGCTATTCTAACTTTTTGAGCTTCGGTCACACTATCATAATCAAAGTGATTCTCAAGACCTTCTATCCACTCCATGATTAATTTTGGATCCATTTTACCACTAAATAAGGGCACACCTTCTAACGAATTACCATTCATTACCTTTAATGCTTTAAAGAATGGCTCTTCTTGAAGCACATGGTCTAGCTCTGGGATCATGTCCTCCTCAGCCACTAGTTTACCCTTCTCATCAGCTTCTTTGATCAGTTCACTAACTAATGTAGTTTGAAGTTGCACTTCTTCTAACTTGCATGCCATTTTGGCTAACTATTCCTTCAGGATTCTATTCTCTGACATCTCTTTCCAGTTCGGCATTGAACACCATATTGGATGAATTTACAAACTCTTCTAAAAATCACACCCAAACAATACAAGCCCAATTCTCTAACTTTCTTTGATACCAATTTGATGTAATACCAAGGTCTAGTTGTTACTGAGAGTCAGCTTGACTCTACTTTGAGGCCTCTTGCACATACCTTATAGGGTATATTCTTACCCTTTCTTGAGTAAGTCACTAAGATCTTCACCTCAAGTGCCCTAGACCTAGTTTACACAGTAAAGCTACTAATTCATGCTAAGGAATCCATTAGGAAAGATTTTCTCTCCAGGAAAAACTAATGTGTTTAACCTCTTTTCTCAATAGATCAAATGTAGAACACATAACAAATGATAGAAGAAAACACAAGTACTCTCTGAAATCTATTACATGTACCGTATTCTTACAATCTTAAACACCTTCTTTAACTCTTCTTACTTACAAAAGCTTTTAGCTATATATCTAACCCTTTAAATACCTTCAAAATATCTTGTGCTCTTTGACAGCTTCAACCACCTTACAGAGGTGGCCTAATCGATCCATAAATGACCCTTCTAGGACTAGAATAGGTGTCCCTATTCATTCCAAGTAAAAATGACATGTAAAGGACTATTGCAATTGACCCAGCTGGTCACAAACATCACATCTCGCGTTTCCTGGGTCGTTAACTGACATTACCAAGCACTAGTGTTGATGCTTTCAAGCAACAGAAACATCGGCGGTCTTCAACCCCATGTGTCAAATCACAAACCCAAAAACAAACATAGACACTATTTGACATCACTGACGAACATTTCCGAGAGACATTACTGATGAGCATTCCCAAGAGACATTCCCAACAAACATTCCCGAGAGGCATTCCTAACAAACATTCCCGAGAGGCATTCCCAAGCATCAATATCACTGATCCACAGATCATCACTCCTCAGTTTCTAGAGTCTTATTACATTTCCATAGGTTTATAAACTACTTCAACACACACTTAAGCTAGGAAACAACTATGATGGTGTTTGTTCACCGATTGAATTTAGTCATTACAAAAATGGCGGAACAAAATACCTTACAAACTGAAAAAGATTTCTATCCTAGAAATACTTCTAACCTTAGGTGCTCCTGCACCACCTTGTTAGAGGTTTTAAAACTACAATTTCTCTCTTGACCATGCATTCACTATGGGGTCAACAAGAAAACAATTAACATTCTCTAAATGTTTTAATAAGGATTCACTATCCCAATCGATTAAGAGACTTTTCTGTAGCAATGGTTAAACTGATACACTAATGATCTAATTCAAATACAACTCTGATTTGTAGATATTCAGATATATTCTAACTATATAATACCTTTGATCAATTTGTACACTTCAGTTCATATCATACTTGATCTTCTTGGTAATCCTCTTTCCTCTTGTTTGCTCGGTGATGTCTACAGAAATGCACCTAGTTATGTCTTTAACCAATTTGATTAGTCATGCATGAATTTTTCATGTATGCTTCAGCATCTATGTGCATGTGTATCTATCTTTCACAAATGAATCTCTGGTCTCTTCTATAGACATCATGTATCATTTAATTTTCATCCTTCAAATCTTTCCACTCAATCCCCATCTTTCATTTTCTTGCTTTATTCATCCTTGGTTGTTGTGTTAAAAACATTTTTCAATCTCTATCATCTGATATTCATTAAATTTTAATAACCGTTTGATCAAATAAAAAACTATATCTGTTACCTTGAAATTATCAATTACTAGCTCATCATTTTAGTCGGTCTTGGTTTGAGTTAATTTCTTAATCAACAGTTGTGTCAAAAATCCCTTGCTCGGTTAATACTATCGCTCAGTATACACTCTGATTTACTCCGTTTACATTGTCACTCGGTGTATACAAAACTCTTCATTTTTTTGACCACATAAACATTGTTTGTTCCAAATATTCAATACATAACAGATTTTCTCCACCATAATAATACTTAAGTAAGTTGACATCAATGACAATACATTAAGTGATAATGTTTATCATCACTTATGCAACTCGGTTGAATATCAACAAATGAATTCAAACATATAAATAATTATAGTTCATCAATCTCTTCCTTTGGCATTGATGACAACAAAATATTAAATATGCAATATAATATTCCATACAAAAAATCCCAAACTTTTTTTCTACAACTGCAACAATTCAGTAGCTCTCCCTAGCTTGAATATAAAATGTGTCAGTATAAAAAAATATTCACTCTGCAGACTCTCCATGTTGTTTTGTCTTTTCAGCTCTTGAATCTCTCTATAGATTAGATGTGTCTCCCCCTTTATTTTTTCTCCCTTGGATGGATATATATTTCTTGACTCTCCCTTCATATTTCATGACTTTTTCTCCCTTTGACAACAATGCCAAAAGCTCTTCAGTAGCTAGAATAAAATTTCTCTGTAATTCGGGGTAGTATGTACCTTTCAGTGTACTTATATCTCTTTTTCTATCCATTTTAGATTTGGTATCAACATGATTGATATTTTGATTTCATGTAGGTTAATGAAACCTCCTAATCTGCTTAGTTACAAATAAACAAGGGACGAACCCCTAGTCAACCTCTCAAGTACTCAAATATATCCTTCGGTAAGTGTTTTGTGAATATTTCTATAATTTGTTCCTTTGATTATACATATTCTAGTATTACTTGTTTGTATTGTACTTGTTCCCTCAAGTAGTGATACTTTATAGATATGTGCTTTGTCTTTGCATACATCACTAGATTCTTTGAAATATTTATAGCACTTGTGTTATCACAATAAATCATCACTGGGTCAATGATTTCCTTATTCATTCCTTTTAAAAATTTCTTTATCCATGCTATGTTGGAACAATTTGCAGCAGTAGCAACATACTGTGCTTTTGCAGTAGACTGTGATATGAAACCTTGCTTCTTTATAATCCAAGTAACTAGTCTTTCTCCAATAAAAAATGCTCCACCAGTAGTACTCTTTTTGTCATCTATATTTCCAGCCCAATCAACATCTGTATAGACTTTATTCAAATTTTCCTTCTCTTTTATACCAAAGTCCATAATCCTCAATATTCTTCTAATATCAAAAAAAATATTTTAACAACTGTCATATGTGACTCTCTGGGGTTAGTAGAAAATCTTGCAACTATTCCAACTGTATGTGCTATATCTGGTCTTCTGTGAACAACATACATCAATTTACCAATCATAGATCTGTACAAGGTTTGATTTACCTCAGGTGTCTTGTCCTCTTTTGTTAGTTTGCATCCTATCACCATAGGTGCTCCAACTAGTTTTTATTCTTCCATTCTGAATGTCTTTAGTACTTCCTTGATTTATTTTGACTGAGTAATGTATATTCCTATAGTTTGTTGTAAAAATTGTAATTCTAAAAAAAATTTGATCTGACCAAACATAGACATATCAAATTATTTCCTCATTTCATCAGCATATGAAATGCATAAGTTATCATTACCTCCAAATATTATATCATCAACAAATATTTTAGCAATAAGTGTATTATCATCATTTCCTCCTTTTAAATACAAATTTTTGTTGTCACTTGTTCTAATAAATCTAATACTTATTACATAAGAATGCAGTCTTTCATACCATGCTCTTGGTGCCTCCTTCAGTCCATATAAAGCCTTGTGTAACTTACATACCATGTGTGTCTAATTAGGATCAACAAATCCCTTAGGTTGTTCAATGTATACCTCCTCTTCAAGTATTCCATTCAAAAATGCAGATTTCACATCCATCTGATATACCATGAATCCTTTATGTGCAGCATATGCAAGTAATATCCTTACTCCTTTAGTTGGATGATATCAGTTTCGGTTACTAATCATGCTGTTGATATTCATGTTTTGTCACTGATGTCAACATATATTTATGTGGAGAGGATAGACTGGTTACTTGACTGGAAGAAGTGTAAGAACATTGTATGGATGATTCAGAATGATCAAAGTTTTATTTATATAGAAGGATGTGTGTTGACCTTATTCCTAAGATTTCTTGGCTTTATGTTGCATATTGTGGATGTTACAGTTGATTTGGTGAAGACTAGTTTCTGGATTGTAAATGTTATTCTGGACAAAGGAGGTCTCTATGTTTCGGGTATATCTTTCTGGAAAAGATATTTCAAATAATGTGGTCTTACTCATGGACACCCAACATATGTTACAATAATGGGTTGAGTTTGATTGTTGTTTGATGACTGGTGACATCAGTTGTGGCATGTATTCTGAAGAAGACCTAATTGTTGGCCGACTTCAGATATGTAGCATGTAAAATGAAATGTGAGAATGGATTATGGATCTAGAAGCATAATTGATGGATTGTAAATGATGTTTACTTGTTATAGGTACTCTGCGTATCTTAGAAAGGGGTTAAATAAATTTTTTTATATTGGAAAGCCTTAATTTGCTAACCTAATTAATTATTTGTGTATTAGGAAAGCTTAACTCACCGACCTAATGAATTATTGTAATAGGATATATATGAGTGATCTTTTATTTTGAAAAGGTGTGACAGATATTGAAAAGAAGAAGAAGTGAAAGTTGTGAGGCTTGTTTGGCTGTTGGATGTAGAGCAAATTTTATGAGAAGAGTACTTCATTGGAACTAACCAAGCAAGGATAGTTGCTATCAGACAGTTCACTAAATTGTGTATTTTCTTTATACACTTGTTCGGATTGTGAATCCTTGAGGGTGGATTTAACCTTCTTTGGGTTATGTGCCTTGGCAGTGAGCCTACTATTTCTTTTGACTCCTAACATGGACTATGTATTGTAATGTTGTAATAAGCTCCTAACAGGGATAAATCTTTTAATAGGGATACTATAGTCTTAGTACATTATTTGTGGGTGTTAATTCCCACCAAGTTTTTACCTTTAATAGGGTTTCCTCGACAAAAAATATTGTCTTATGGTTTTGGCATTTACTGTGTTATAATTTACATTTGCAGATTTGGTTTATAAAGCTTAAATTTTAATAATCTATAACACAACTGATTCCCCCCCTCTCAATTGTCTTATGGATTGTTATTCCTAACAATTGGTAGCAGAGCTTGTGGTCCTTAGAGAGAAATTTTAATATCTTGAGGTGATCCTAAAGATGAATCACTATAGGAAGGATAGTCCAAAGTTTGATCCTAAAAAGTTTGACAGTTGGCAGAACAAGATGAGAACACATTTTCTATGTCCGGGAATCGATTACTGGATGAACACAAAGAAGAATGAAAAGATAGTGAATGAGGATGAGTTAGAGAAGTCCACTGAATATGAGAAGAATTTATATTCATGTAATATGGTTGTAAGGGAATCTTTGATCATCGCACTTTTAGAAAGAGAATTCACTGAAGTAAAGGACTTGGATTCTGCACATGAGATATGGTCAATATTGGAAGCATTATACATTGGAGATAATTTTACAAAGAAGGAAAAGCTACAAAACTAGAAGACAAAAATGGAATCACTAAAGATGAAAGAAGATGAGAAAATTAGGGCATATGGATAGAGAATTACTAAAGTGGTTACTAGTATTAGAAACTTTGGAGGTACTTATAGTGAGGAAGAAGTGATTATGAAGATACTCAGATCTTTAGCACCTACATATAGAACCAAATTACAAGCTATAGAGGAGATTATACCTTTGACACCAAACTTTACCAGAGAGATATTGATTGGAAAGATAACTACATTTGTGGCCGCAGAATTGGGAGACACTTTACCTAAAGTTGAGTTAGCATTCAAGGCAACAATGCAAAAGAACAAAAAGACCTTATTTGGAAATGCAAGCACCAGTAGTAATGACCTAAGGGAAGAACTTGGAGCCTATGTTGATGAATGGGATTATATACAAGAAGAAGAAAGAAAGCTAGATGAAGTTGTGGCATTGATTGCTAGAAGAGAAAAGAGAGGTAAGGGAAAGCTTGAAGGCAAGTTACCTTTGAAAAGTTTTTCATATAACAAGATTGGTCTTTTTGCATCTAGATGTCCTACAAGAGTTCCAAAGCACAAACCTAATTTTTTCAAGTCTAAGTATTCAAAAGACAAGGAATGTTATTATGCTAGTGAAGGTATATCTGATGATGATGATGGTGACTATGATAAAATTGGATTTATTGCCATTAAGGATGATAAACTGATACATGAGGAAAAATCTTTAGTATCTCAAGTTGAAAATAAATATGAATGGGTTATAGATAGTGGTTGTTCACATCAAATGATTGTAGATAAAAACAAATTTGTGAGTTTGAAAAGACATGATGGTGGTGTCAAATTTGGTGACAATACTCCTAAGATTATTATTGGAGTTGGATCTATTTCTTTGAATGGAAAGACTAACACTGACAATGTATTACTTGTTGATGGACTTAAGAATAATATGTTGAGTGTTGGATAGTTAGTAGACAAGGGTTATCAATTGAAATTCATTGATGGGAAATTCTCTATCAGAAGTAAAGAAGGAGACTTGATCACATCTGGTACTAAACCTAGAGGTAATGTATTTGAACTGAACACATCTGAAGCTTCTTGTTTTATTGTGAAGGTTGATGACAGTTGGTTATGGAAAAAAATATTTTGTCATGTTAAGTTTGATAACATTGTGAAGGAAAGTATGAAAAAAGTAGTAAGATATCTACCTAAATTTGTAAATCCATCTAACACTATGTGTAGAGAGTGTGTTATGGGGAAGAAGACTAGAAGCACTTTCAAAAGAAAAGCTCATTCAGCAAAAGGGAAGTTGGATCTGCTGCATAAAAATCTGTGTGGTCCTACAAGAACAACATCATACTATGGTGAAAGATACTTTATACTATTTTTTGATGAATTTTCTAGAATGATGTGGGTTACATACTTAAGAGAGAAATCTGAAGCATTTCACAAATTCAAGTTATTTAAAGAAAAAGTTGAGAATGAATCTGGTTTGAAGATAAAGTGTTTGAGATCAGAAAAAGGAGGAGAGTTTACGTCAGAGCTATTTAATACATACTGTGAAGAGAAAGGAATATACAAACAAACATCAACTCCTAGAACTCCAGAATAGAATCGGATAGCAGAGAAAAGAAAGAGAACTATATTAGATGCTGCAAGGACTATGTTGCTAGAAGGAAATGTGTCACATGTTCACTAGAGAGAAGCATTTGGGAGTGCTATGTATACACTAAACAAAATTCAGAATAGAGAAGGTAAAAGTAAGACTCCTTATGAATTATGGTTTGATCATACACCTACTAAGAAATATTTTAGAATATTTGGTAGTAAATGTTATATCAAGAGAGATGATGAGATAGGTAAGTTTGATGCTAGAAGTGATGAAGGAATCTTTCTTGGTTATTCCACTAAGAGTAAAGCATATAAATGTTTCAGTGTGAGATTGCGAAAGTTGATTGAAAGTGCCATTGTGAGGATAGATGAAAAGTTTCAGATTCAGGAAATAATGTATGGTTGTGGTTAGATTACAGAAATGAAAGAGGTAACTACTGAACCTAAAGAATCTTTGATGATTGATAACGAGATTGAAGATGAACACACTGAATCTACTGAGACACTAAAGACACCAAGGTATGTTAAGAAAAACCATCCTAAAGATCAAATTATTGGTGATGCAAGTAAAGGTGCAATGACTAGGTCTAGAGCTAGATATGAGATCTATTTGATTTCTCAAGTTGAATGAAATATTGCTGATGAAACATGTAGAGATGAATCTTGGACTAAAGCTATGGAAGAAGAACTTGAACAGATAAAGAAAAAACAATACTTGGGAATTGGTTCCAAGACCTAAGAAAAAAAATGTGATTGGTACTAAATGGGTTTCCAGAAATAAGATGGATGAGGAAGGAACAGTGGTAAGAAACAAGGTAAGACTGGTATATAAAGGCTATTCACAATAAGAAGGCATAGACTATGAAGAAAAAATTTCTCCTGTTTCTAGATTGGAGGCTGTGATATTATTTCTTGCTTATGCTGCACATAAAGAATTTAAGGTTTATCAGATGGATGTGAAGTCAACATTCTTGAATAGTGATCTAGAGGAAGAAGTTTACATTGAGAAACCTGATGGTTTTCCTTTGAAAGATGATGAAAATATGGTTTGCAGATTGAAGAAGGCACTGTATGGACTAAAACAGGCACCAAGAGCATGGTATGGAAGACTCCAGACAAATATCTACTTTGTCTTGGTTTCAGAAAAGGTAATGCAGATGGTAATTTATATTTGAGAACTGATGAAGATGGAATCTTAATTGTAGAATTCTTTGTTCTTGATATTATTTTTGGAGACAATGATAAGATGAGTAAAAAGTTTGCTAAAGAAATGGAAAAATGAATTTGCGATGTCAATGATTGGTGAGATGAAATTTTTTCTTGGTTTGCAAATTAATCAGAGTAAGAATGACATTTTTATATCTCATACCAAGTATCTTAAGGAAATGTTGAAAAAGTTTGGAATGGAATATTGTAAACCTATTGGGACACCTATGGTTACTGGAAAAAAATTGACTAATAATGATGAGACTCAAAGTATTGTTCAGACTAAGTACAAATTGATGATTGGAGCTCTACAATATCTAATTAACACTAGACTAGATATTACCAATGTAGTTGGAATTGTGGCTAGATATCATGAAGATCCTAAAGAGACACATTTTTCTGCTATAAAAAGAATTTTCAGATATTTAAAAGGGACAATAGAACATGGATTGTGGTATGAAAAATCAGAAGATTTTACTTTGCAGGCTTATAGTGATGTTGATTGGGTAGGTAATGTGGATGAAAGGAAGAGTACAAGTGGTGGTTCATTTTTCCTTGGAAAAATATTGGTTTCTTGGTTGAGAAAGAAGCATAACTGTATTACTCAATCTACTGCTGAGTCAGAGTATGTTCATGCTGCGATAAAATGTACACAAGTTGTTTGGATGAAACAAATGCTGAAAGACATTGGAATAATCTTTAAAGAACCAGTGGTTATCCATTGTAATAACACTAGCATAGTGAATATGTCAAATGATCCTAAAATTCATTCAAAGACTAAACATATTTCTATTAAGTATCATTTCTTGAGGCAAAAGGTAGTAGATAAAGAGATTAAACTATAGTATATCAGCACAAAGGAACAGAAAGCAGATATATTTACTAAAACTTTGCCAAAACATGGTTTTGAATATTGCAAAGGCATGCTTGGGGTGGTGGCCCCTCCTAGTGGCAATTAAATGATGAAAATATGCATCATTCCAATGGATCTCAGAGCTATATCATTCTCTGGACTTGATGTATGGATCTACTCCTTAGGGGGGTGAACAATGGAGAATACTATGGATTACACTTGGGTGATATTGCACCTGGTTGATGGACATGAAGATTTGAAAAAGATACACCTTACAGAAGAATACAGATGAGTTATGGCACCCTTTGCCATTGCTGCCTAAGGGGGAAGGAATCTATGTGAAAATCCCTACTATTTTTGAGAGATTTGTGTTGAGGATATTGAGAAGATTGCATTGAGAGTGAGTACTTTTGGGCTGATGCATGTGGATTTTCCCATATGCTTCCATCAATGAAAAAAGGGGATATTTTTGTATGATATCATTTTTACTTACTGATCATGTTGTTGATATTCATGTTTTGTCACTGATGTAAACATATATTTATGTGGAGAGGACAAACTGGTTACTTGATTGACAGAAGTGTATGGATACTGTACAAATGATTGAGAATGATCAAAGTTGGATTAATGTAGAAGTATGTGTTTTGACCTTATTCCTAAGGTTTCTTGGCTTTATGTTGCATATTGTGGATGTTACAGTTGATTTGGTGAAGACTAGATTTTGGACTGTAACTGTGATTCTAGATAGAGCAGGTCTCTTTGTTTTAGGTATATATTTCTAGAAAAGATATTTCAGATGATGCAAACTTACTTGTAGATAGGTGACATATTTTGGAATAATGGGTTGACTTTGATTGTTGATTGATGAGTGGTGATGTTAGTTGTGGTGTGTATTCTGAAGAAGACCTAATTGATGGCCGAATTGAGACATGTAGCATGTAAAAGGAAATGTGAGCATGGATTACGAATCTTGAAACATAACTAATGAATTGTAAATGATGTTTACTTGTTATAGGTACCATGTGTATCTTAGCAAGGGGTTAAATATTTATTTGTATATTGGAAATCCTTAATTGGCTGACCTAATTAATTATTTGTGTATTAGGAAATCTTAACTAACCAATGTAATGAATTATTGTAACAGGGTATATATGAGTGATCTTATCTATTGAAAAGGTGTGACAGAGATTGAAAAGAAGAAGAAGTGAAAGATGCGAGGCTTGTTTTGCTACTGGATGTAGAGAAGAGTTTATGAGAGTAATACTTCATTGGAACTGACCAAGAAAAGACAATTTTTATCAAACAACTCACTGGATTGTGTATTTTCTTTATACACTTGTTCAAATTGTAAATCCTTGAGGGTGGCTTTAAGCTTCTTTGGGAAGTGTGCCTTTGAAATGAGCCTACTATTTCTTTTGACTCCTAATAGGGTTTGTCTCCTAATAAGGACTATGTACTATAATGTTGTAACAAGCTCCTAACATGGCTAAATATTTTAACAGGGATACTATATACTCTTAGTACATTATTTGTGGGTGTTAATTCCCACCAGTATTTTACCTTTAATAGGGTTTTCTTGATAACAAATATTGTGTTATGGTGTTGGCATTTACTATGTTATCATTTACATTTGCATATTTGGTTTATAAATTTTAAAGTTTAATAATCTATATCACAACTCATTCACCCCCCCTCTCAGTTGTCTTGTGGACTATTATTCCTAACACCTTTAATTGTAGAAACAGGTGAAAAATTTTCTCCATAGTTAATTCCTTCTTCTTATGCATTCCCTTTGCAAACTAATCTTTCTTTATTTTTGATTATATTATCATCTTCATTCAATTTATTTCTGAAAATTTATTTGGTGCCAATGATGTTTTTATCACTTAGTCTCAGAACTAATGTCCATGTCTTATATTTATGTATCTTCCCAATCTCCTCAGACATAGCATTAAACCATTCTTCATATTCTAATGCATCTCTAACATTCTTAGGCTCAAATTCACAAATTAAACAAGTATCATCTTTGAGCTTACTTCTTGTCAATATGCTTTCTTTTTTTATCTCTAATGATTTGATCCCATGGATGGTGTCTTCTAACATATTTAGCAAGTACAGGTTCAAATCTTTGATCTTCATTATCATATATTCTATATCTTCATTACCTTCTGGTTCATGATCTTCTATTTTAACATTTTCCTTATTCTCAATTTGTGTTATCTGCTTCCCAATGACATTAGCTGTTGCCTTGTAGGATTAGTTTATTGCTCAGTAATGTTAGGCATCTGCATCAGTATAGTGCCAAGTTATTTCTAGTAAACAAATCTACTATAGTCCTCCAATTCTTTCATGTTGTCTTCATCATTTAACTCATAAAATTTATCAACTTTCACATTTGCACTCTCAGTGATTTTGTTAGTTGACTTATTCAAACATTTGTAAGCTTTACTCTTAGTAGAATATCCAAGAAATATTCCTTCATCACTTTTTGAATCAAATTTTCCATTTCGATCATCTTTCAGAATATAAAACCTAATTCCAAATATTCTAAAATAGATCACATTGGGAGTATTACCATACCATATTTCATAAGGTGTTCTATTTGTATATATATTTAGTTGTACTTGCTTAAGTGTGGAGACTGTTGTGCTAACTACCCCTCTCTAGTATGTTTGTGCAACTTGTTTTTCCATCATCAATTTCCTAGCACAATCAATAATTGATATGTTCCTTCTTTCAACAATTTTGTTCTGTTGTGGTGTCCTTGGTGCAGAAACATGTCTTTTAATTCTATTTTGATTACAAAATTTAGTGAATTCATTAGACATAAATTCACCTCCTCTATCAGATCTCAAACACTTCAGATCTATACCAGTTTCTTTTTCCACTTTTGCCTTATACCACTTAAACATCTTAAATGCCTCTGATTTCTCTTTTAGAAACATTATAGTCATCATCCTAGAGTAGTCATCAATAAATAAAATAAAATATCTGTCCCCAAAATAGCTTTGTGTTCTCATTGGTCCATGTAATTCTATATTAACTAACTCCAAAATGTCATTAGATGAGAAATTCTTTCTCTTGAAACTAGATTTTGACATCTTACCCATTTGACAATTTTTGTACATTACATGGTCTGGTTTAGTTAAGTTCATTAAGCCTCTAAATTTTCTTTTTCTACTAATCTTAAAAATGTTGTCAAAATTTACAAGACAAATTCTTGTATTCCATAGCCATATATCTTCATTATTTTCCAATAAACAAGTAGTTTCAACTATGTCAAGATAGAATAAGTTACCTCTTTATTGTTCACCAATACCGGTCAATTTTCCTTTTCCATCATAGATTCTTTCTTTTCTATTCTCAAATGCAACTTGGTGTCCTGTGTTGTTCAACTGTGAAACACTCAACAAATTGTAGTTAAGTCCATTTACCCAATAAGAATTTTCACATTTGATTTGATTGTTCAACATAATAGTACCTTTTCCTTTTACTTGACAGGGTGTATCATTTATTATTCTTACTTATCCTCCATCATAATTTTCAAGAAATTCAAATTTACCTTTATCACCAGTCATGTGATGTGTACAACCACTATCAATAACCCAAATATCATGTTTTCTAACTTTAGAGATAAGTGTTGTTTATACATACCTTTTATCTTCATTTGAATCATCTTAAAGTGCTATGAACACTATCTCAATATCTTCATCTATGTCAGTACCATTGTTATTAACTTTATCTTTAGCAATGTAACAAGCTTTCTTACCTTTATCCTTGTAGTCTCGGTTATCTCTCCGGTCATACTATCGGTTGTTTCTAAAATCTCGGTCATCTTTTCTATCATTAGATCTATCATTTCTATCATCATCTTTTTTGTTAGGGAATATTGTAGAAAAATGGCCAATCTCTTTATAGTTAAAGCATATCAAAGGTAGTTTACCTTTATATCTTCCTTTATCTCTATGTAATCTTTTAACCATTAAAGATTCAAGTTCTTCAAGTTCCTTGTCATCACTATCACTATCATTGTTATTAATGATTATGCATTTGCTACTAGATTTGCTAATTTTCAAAGTAGACATAAATGTAGATTCCATAGATGGTACAATACTATTGTCAAATTTATTCAGCTCAAAATAAATCAATCTTCCAAAAACACTATCAATAGTAATGTTATTTCCAGGTGTTTCTCTCATTTCTTGTATTGCAGAGACTCTTATAGAATAAATAGGAAATAGAGTTCTAAGAATCTTACTCACAATTGTGTCTTCATCAATGGTTCCACCAGATCCTTGAATAGAATTCATAACTTGTTTAAGTCGAGTATTGTATTGTGTGATGTTTTCTCCTTCCTTCATTTGCATGACATTAAAATTTCCATGAAGGCTCTCAACTTTGGCTCTTAGTACATTTACATCTCCTCAATAAAATATTGTAATCTTATCCCACATCTACTTCATAGTTGTACAAGTCTTGATGTCCTCAAATTTAAAATTGGTAAGTGAAGAAGAAATCTCCAACATGATAAGGTTATGTTCATGTTTTTCTTTCAACTAATTTAGTTTCAAAGCTCCAATAGGTAGAATGAATTCATTGTCACAAAAATATTCAATGTTGCTTGCAATTCCTGATAGGTATAATCTCATTTTTCTTTTCCATGTATGGAAGTTGTCTTTGTTCATCTTAGGTGCATTTCTCTTATAAATATTGTGATCTTTATCTCAAGTCTTTAAAATTTTTTGATATGCACTCCTGCACTAATAAGCATTGTTGCTCTGATACCAATTGTTAGAATAACTAAGAGGGGGGGTGAATTAATTAGACTCAGTGCCCGCACAAAATTATCCTACAGTTTCAAATTCCTCTAGATGTATAAAAAACAAATTCAATCATCTAATTTGACTTGGTGAAAATGTATTCTGTAAACTTAAACTTTCATCAATAGTGTTTACCGAGTATCAGTAAATTAATACTGTGATTACCGATCTAAGTCAACAAAAAGTGTAAAGTAAAATAACAATCCACAACATTCATACACATTAACACATATATTTTTAACTTTGAAACCCTGCTAAGGGAAAAATCACCTGGGACTGATAACCCAAAATATTTTTACTCTTCTAAAGTGAGCTCAGTGAAGAGCCAACCTTGTTAAAGGTTACAATACACACTGTTAAAAGTGACCTTGTTAGAAGATTTAAAACTACCAGTTCTCTCTTGACCATGCATTCACTATTGGGTAAACAAGAAAAAATTAACATTCTTTGAATGTTTTAATAAGGATTCACTATCCCACCTTGTTAAGAGATTTATATGTATCAATGGTTAAACTGGTACAGTAATGATCTGATTCAAATACACACCTAATTTGTAGATATTTAGATCTATTCTAAGTATATAATACCTCTGATAAATTTGTACACTTTAGTACATATCATACATGTTCTTCTCGGTAACCCTCTTTCCTCTTGTTTTCTTGGTGATGTCTACAAAAATGCACTCGGTTATGTCTTTAACTAGTTTGTTTAGTAATGCATGAATTTTGCATGTATGAGCTTCAACATCTATGTGCATGTGTATCTATCTTTCACAAATTAATCTCTTGTATCTTATATAGACATCATGTATCATTTATTTTTCATCCTTCAAATCTTTCTACTCAATCTCCATCATTCATTTTCCCACTTGATCCTTTCTCGGTTGTTGTGTTAAAAATATGTTTCAATCTCTTTCGTCTGATCTTCCTTGAATTTTAATAACCATTTTATGAAATAAAAAACTTTATCTGTTACCTCAAAATTGTCAATTGGAAGCTCAACATTTTAGTTGGCCTTTTTTTGAATTAATCTCTTAATCAATAGTTGTGTCGACAATCCCTTGCTCAGTTAATATTGTCACTCAATATACACTCTGTTTTACTCGGTTTACACTATCACTCAGTGTATACAAAACTCTTCTTTTTTTAGAGCACATAAATATTGTTTGTCCCTAATCTTCAATACATAACAGATGTTCTCCACCATAATAATACTCAAGTAAGTTGACATCAATGATAATACATTAACTGATAATGTTTATCATCACTTCTACAACTCGGTTGAATATCTACAAATGACTTCAAACATATAAACAATTATAGTTCATCAAATTTGGCTCCTAAATTTATATTATAAAACTAGTCATTATACATCTCATTTAGGGATATATTGTACTTTATTATCTAAGTGATATCAATAATGTGGTTTAACTTGTGTTCCTTAGTATTGGATTTCAACATATATGTCCTTTGTACATTTTTAATGCTTGTTTGTTTGGTTAAAAAATTAAATTAAGAACCACATTTTTTGTTTCAAAATGAATCTCATGACTATAAAATGGTTTACATATATTTTTATAATTATTACATGTTTACTAGGGTTATTGATGCCCTTTCTTATGGAATAAACACATCTTGAGACCAATTAGGGGTCCCTTACATGTTCTTATTGTAGGTAAGAAACATCAAATACACCTTTAAATTATCTTTCTTACTTAGGGAAGCATGTTGGAGCCTTAGATAAGTTTAATACCCCTCTAAATATTCTCTTATATCTATCGTAGGTTTCTAGTGCTTAAGAGTTATAATGAACCCCATTATGATCCAACATGTTTATGGTGCTTCTACATTAAAAATCCATCATTTGTAGTCTTATTTATTTCTACTATGGTATATTCCATGTTATCAAGACCAAGCCCTATCTTGGGGTTTATTTCTAGTAAATACAACAATAGTATCCTAGGACTATAGGTAGGTACACTAGTTTTAGAAGTAAACTCTAGTGTTAGAACTAGACTCCAACACTACACTAGGACTCTAGAATCATATTATATGACACTTAAGTACTATATTTAGCATGACCTACTTACCTCCCAATGTCCTCAAGTTCTTTATTTTTTCTTCATTCATCATTTATAGAGTCTTTCAATTGTTTATCAAGGAGATAGTTTAAATGAAAGTTTCTCGGGTCCATATAAGCCCTATCAAGAGAAAGATAGCATACTCCTCATGATATATTGAATTGGATATGTACCAAACATGTGAAAGAGTATATGTTGAGAGAAAAAAGCCCCACAGAAAGAAAAGAGATCCATTATTTTTAAACTAACATTGTTTGTTTCATATATCTGGACATCTTCATATGATGATCTATTTGCACATGGGGTAAAATATGGTTCCCAAAAGGGTTGAGCCCAACATAAGTGTAAAATCAAGATGTAGATACAGAAAACACATCAAAGTAAACTTTTAAAGGGACATATTCATAGTGGTATGAAACCTTCTAGTTTAACATCAAATTGTAGAGATACAAGATAGTGATCATCAAAGGACCATACATACTTTGTGTGAAACCTTTTGGTCTAATAATTATGCATCAAATGAAGGAGATAGAAAGCCAAACAATGCTACAAGAATAAGAATATTCATTTCCACAGTCCACAAGCACCAAGATGCAAGTCACAGTCAGGTACAATGTTATTGAGATGTCATAAGAGTGAAGGGACAAATTTACATGTTATGAGTAAAAAAATATAAAAGACTAGTGACATCACGTGGTCATTAATGCAAATGAGAAGAATAATTTGAAAGATGTCAAGAAAAGTGAATTGTAGAGCACAACCTCCAACATAAATATACAACTTTCTACTACAAAGGATTCTAGCACAAAGATATGGATGAGATAAACATTTATATAGATGACATAAATACACTAAATGCCTAACATTAAGAAGAATCATACAAGCCTCCTGTTGGTGCTAATTCTTGTTTAGGGTGTGTCTTGTAAAATTTTGAGGTCCCCTATCATTCATCTTATCCAAGGGTTTAAAATCATGGTTAAAAAAATTGTTCCCATGCCTCTGCAAATTCTGTTATAACCATGGACCTAGTTCAAAATGTTGAAAAACCCTTATGTCATGTCTCCTAGTGTGATTCTGATCATAAAAACCCTAAGCACCGAAATGCCTTCTAATTTCATGTTACCTTTTTCACTTAAGTCATGTCTCTAATGGGTTCATTTTGAGTGGTCATGTTTATTAAAGTTGTCGATCCTAACACAGTGGTATTACATTATTCCTTTAATCCAAAGTCTGATGAGGTTTTACTTAAATTCATTATATACCAGGCACTTCTGTTTTGATCTGACAGATCACTTAATGGCTTAATCTCCAAGATGCATGACATCTATCACTTAAGCGATTAAGTCTGAGAGACACGTGTCCTAGTGGGGCCGGTGGTCATAAAAGTTCTCAACTAAATAATGGGCAAGTCATGAAATAATCGACGGTAGGCTTAATCACTTAAAGGAAAAGTGCACAGCATCTAATGGATAAGTGATTAAGCGGTCCTGACATGTGTCAAGGAAAGAAATGTGGGTTTGGTCATAGGAAGCATAAAGGTGACTAAAGTTCAGAAAGATCTAACGGTGAGCTTAATTGCTTATACCCAAGATGCTCGACATCTATCAGTTAGGCCATTAATTGGTGTTGACATCTGGCAGCTGGTGGACCTAGATATTCATAGTTGGTGATACTTAAAGCACAATTAACTTGTTTTTCATTTGATGGTCGGTTTAATGGCTGAACTTCAAAGTAATTGAGATCTAACGCTTAAGCCACTAAGTAGTGTTGACACATGTCAGGATGATGACATGTAAGGTAAAGTTGGCCATAGGATAAAGTTTGGAGAAGTTTAAAAGGATATGATGGCTCACTTGATGAATTAGAAAAAAATTGATCAATATCTATCACTTAAGCGATTAAGCCATGCTGACACATGTCCTAGGTGGGTCCAACTAAAGTCATAAGAAGTATGTATAGTGTAGTTAACATGTTAAAGGCACAACATGTTGAAAATAATCAATGGCCGACTTAATCACTTAGAAGGCAAATTGATCAAGATATAATGGGTAAGCGATTAAGTCTGAGGGATGCATGTCACAAAAGGTGGGTCCTGCATTGTGCTTAAGTCATGTTAATAAGGTTGCAAGTGTAAAATAATCTGATAGTTTGCTTAATCGCTTAGAGGTAAAATAAACAAAATCTAATGGACAAGTGATTAAGTGGTGTTGACACATGTCCTAAATAAATAGTTATTTACAGGAAAATAATATAGCCATTAGATGAAGAAGATGATGTTTAAGATCTATGACTTTAATTCAAAGTTGTCAAAGTGAGTTTTAGAGAGTTGTTAAGCCATGGATTTGAAGCTAGAAAGTTGATTGTAGAAAGTGTGGCCACTCCAGTGAAATTCAATATGAATGACTGATTTGATTGAAGCCGTAAAACTAGTTGTTTAAGCTTGAAGTTTCCATAACTCACCAAAATTATCAAAGCGAAGAAATGGAATTGCAAAGAATTTCAGCTCCCTGTGATAGAATTGTAGAATGGGTAAGTCTTTTCTGATATAGAAAAATTCAGGTTCCTAGTCAGATTTACAATTCAAAGTTTTTTCAGAATCATTGTTTAGAATCTAAACTTCATCTCAAAAAAGCCCTAGATTTTAGATGGCCCCTAGAATTGGAATCTCTAGAGATGTAGATTACTAGAAAAGAAATGTTAGGGGGGACCTCCTATAGAAATTAAAAGGATCCATAGGTGATGCAATGCAAATCAAGAGAATAGTTCCATCACATCCCCGTTTCAAAATAGGAGAAGGCTCGTATGACTCGGGTCGATGGAAAAAACATGTAAAAACTAGCCTGAATGGTCTAACTTTGTTCAGAACTACATATAGCCAAAGGAATGCACCTACCCCAGATTGTAACATATGGGACTTGGATGTAGGAAATTTTATAGTACCTGGGGTATTCATGGATATAGACTTGTTCACTCTGATCGCCAATACTTATGAAAAAGTATCCAGGGTTATCAGGGATACAAAGGGAAATGTGTTGCTGACTGTTTTAGCTAATGAGATTAGAAGAATTTTCAAGTTGAGTGATACTTCAATACAAATGGATGATATTGACTTTGAATACTTTAAGGAAATATACTAGACCCAAAGGGGGTATTACAGAAATGAGGCCTTGAGGGGATACTTTAACAAGATAGGGGACCTGATTGTAGTAGGGCCCAACACACTAGAACCATTTAAATTGGATTATTTCAATGGCAAGGCCAAGAAGATGTATGGTGCCCTATGCTAGGTTCTGGGAGAATATGAAGAAGTAACAATGCCTATCCAAATAATTCTCATGGTGGTTTAGATTCTACATCCCCACCTATCAGTAGTTTTTGAATTTGCATCTTATATTGCCCAACAAATGCATAAAGGTTTGGCTGGAATCTAGGACAACAACATACTTAAACCAATGGGATGGTATTCCATTATGATGCACATGTTCTTGTTCAATAATTTTGGCTTCTTTGAGGAAGATATGGACTTGACTAAGTTCCAAGGTGATGAGGATTTGCCTATTGAGATGTGGAGTGTTGATCTATCATGGGATAGAAAAGAAGCCAGTTATGTTTACTTTGATAGGGTTTTTGCCACTAGGCTTAGGTCATTGTTGTGCAATCAAAATTCTAGGATCCACACTGATATAATGAGGCTTTTGAGATATATGGAGTTTTCCCTAGAATTGAATATTTCCTAGAATTGGGGAGATTTGATTTTGTGCCCTATTTCTACAGTAATAAGGGTTTATGGATTCAGGGGAACCCCCAATGTGCTACCCTATAGAGTCCCTCTAAAGATTGGAATAGAAGAAATTATAAGACAATTGGGTGGATTACAGGAAGAAGCCTTGACAGGAAAAATGAAGGGAAGCATTTTATCTACCATCACTAGAGCCCATCATTTCATCATAATAAAGGGTGGGTGGACACAATTTGATAAGTATTTTGAACCTTATCACTTAGCAACATCTATATCTAGGTGTGCAGATAATGATGATTTTATAATGGGTATATTTAGAAAAAGAACCAAGTGCTTAACATTAGAGCATCACTTTAATTACCCTAAGGATATTATCAGAAATGTTTTTGACCTAGGTGACCAGGAGATCAGGAAGGAAAAATGGCTGGTGTACAAGAAGTTGTTGGACTTTGTACATAATTTTTATAAATCTTATGATCCTTTGAAGGAATTTTTCCCTTGGGCCAAGAAAATTGAGTCCCTGATGACTTCATTTGATGGAATCATGCAGACCCTCAGTGAGAAGAGACAGAGGACAATGGAAGCTAAGCCAGAAAAGGCTAATGCTATTTTGACAAAACTTCCACAAGGAAGAGTGTTCCCACTAGGGAACTATGTGGTGTATAATAGGAGAGGGTACACTACTATTATGCCCAAGACTGATAAACCCTTTGAATATAAAGGAAAGAGTCCAGCAAGTACTAGTGCCCAAGAAATGCCCTCTCCCAAAAACCAAAAGGTGCAAGGAAAAGAGAAAGAGAGTGAGTTGAACTCTCCCTCCCAGTCCCCTATGCATTTTGATTACCAAGCCATTGCTGAACAATTGGTTCAAATGAGGAACACAAGCAAAGTTTTTGTTACTAACCAAGAATTACAAGAAGGGATGCCATAGGAACCTAGGCATACAACTACTGACCTCACAATGGAAAAATTCATAGGTAAAGAACTAGATCCTATGACTAAGCAGGCCAGTGAGGAGTTCTTGTCAGATTACTACTTTGTCAAGACTAGGCCATTCATTCAGTTTCTATGGAGAATTCACATTGATGAATTCAATAATAAATGCCAAAAGTTGCAAGAAGCTTAGCCAAATCATACTAAAGATGATATAGAAAAGGAGGTAAAGCAGGAGCTAGTGTCTAGATTCGACAAAATCACCCTTGAAGAGGGTAGAGAATTGGTCAAGAAACAGAGAGTCCTCATCCTACCTCAGTGGGATTTAGCTGATGTGATAGTCTTTGATGCTGTCAGAAAGGAGGCAAAACCATTGAGCACTACAGGGACATCAATTAGTGCCTAGTTTAGTGAGAATCATGTAGCCTTAGCAATCTGGGCCTTGAAGAAAAAAGATAGAAGAAGACTAAAAGAAGATGATAAAATTGAGGATGCAGGAAGCCTCATTGTTAAGAGAGTTTCTAATACCTCAGGTACTGAGGCAGCTAACCTTGTCCTTCAAATAGCTAATCTAAGCCTAAAGGTGGATGAAAAGGAAAAAGAGGCTTATGATAGCCTAAATCAAAAATATGAATTTTTTTTGAAAGCATACAATGATGAAAGTGTTAAATCCCTACAAAAGGATAATAGAATATTAGTTTTGGAGGGGAGGCAGAAAGTTCAAATAATGCCCCAGGTGATGATTTATTAGGATTCTCACAAACCCTTATCATCTAGCCCATTTGTGACTTACCCCCCATCCCCTGCACCATTAAGTCCTACTACCCAAGAGATTATTGATGCTAAGAGAGTAGACCTAGAAGCTGAAAAGAACAGGTTGATTACTGAAAGATTAAGGTTGGAGGAGGAAGGCAAGAGAGATCTTGAGGACTACCCTACATATAAAGAAGCTAAGAAATTGGTGAAGCAGAGGTGTTCTAATAAAATATATCCTAACCTCAAAAGGTGTGCTAGTGAAGCAAATCTTTCCAACCTTTATTTGATGGGAAAGAAGATTGCTAGCATAATAAGCAAGCATGATGAAGATAAAGAGCATTAGGGTTTGATAATTGATAATTGGAAAGGGAAGAAAGCCCATGTAAAATCTTTCTATTCTACCTCAAAGGAGAAAAATAATATTTATATCATCTTGAAAAGGACATACAAATCCCTTAAAATGATGGCTGACCTGGATATCAAGAAAAATATGGTCATCCAAAGGATAGAGACCTTAAGAGGTGAATTCTCCAGAGATAGGTATGACATGTTTCCCAATATATTAAAAAAGAATGGAAACATAAATAATGAAGCCCTATGGCTAAGGAATTTGAATGAAACACTAACCAATAGGACAAATAGTATTGTTACATTGGAAAACACAGGTTGGTTTGTGTTAACTATTGACATTCTTAACAAGGCCAGAGCATTTTTTGAATCTTGGGAATTAGAGATTGAAAAGGCCAGTGTTGATTGGGAGGAGTTCAATAGCCAAAAATATGAGGTTCTCAACTTCAGTTGGCCAGATGATGAGGTGTTTACCACTTGGATTATCAAGTACAGTATGATCACTCCAATAATAGAAAATAGTAGTCTAGGAGTGACAACGACCACTAGTGATGCCTAGCTTTTTCAAAAAAGGAGTGTGCAAGTTTTTGCATCAATGAAGATGAAAAATTGTAGATGATAAGGACCTAACAACCTCAAGGCAATTGCAAGCATTTAGGTGGTCATGAGACAAATTACTATATAAATTATAATAAAGAACTGTTATTCTCTCCGCCTAATTTTTGTCTCAGCTGTGAAGTGTAAATTTTGTCCTATAGCCTAGTCACCCGAAGCTTGTTGCATCCTTATTTTCCAAAAGGATTCCAAGATGAATAGGGCTATCTTTAAATACAAATTTGTAATATTTTGAAGAGGATGGTAAAAATAAAAACTACAAAGTAGGATTTTGAATGGTGTCTAGTTTTTCAAGTTTACAGTCAGTCTGAATGTATTGAAATCAAAAGGTTATTAATAAAATACAATGGAATTTCCAATCTCAAATTATCGATATATTCTTGCATTTTATCCATCTTTTGTATGTTTAATGTGTAAAGCATGTTAAATGTATTAGTTGCAAGGTAACTATGTTGCTATTTGTAAGTAGTTATCAAGGATGGTTTAAATCTTATAGATAGTTCCAGGGGGTTAGGGTTTGTGCAAGAATTTGATACAAGGATATTAGAGTGAGAGGATAAATTGTAAGGCATATTATCTAAGATCTTGTTGTACTTATATTAATTATCTTTGATGGATGTATGTTTTCATAGTGACTCCATGGCCCAATGGATTAGGCACTGGTCAAGTTCTGGATAGTAGCATTATCATCAATTAATCAAACATTGAAAATCTTCACTTATCATTATCAAAATATGTGGATGTCTAGCTAATTATATTGAGAAATGCAATTCATCTTAATGATTCCTTAAATAGAGAATCAGTAGGTTAATCTTCCTACTTCTATAGACATAAAAAGAAGAAGGATCATGAATCCTTGATCCACTACTAGATTCTAAGTCATTTACCGAATCTGGAAATTGGTACACCCACCTGAGTTTGTGGAGCTCAAAGTGAAGAAGTATTATATCCTTGTTAATTAGACTTGTTCATGTATGAATCTAAATTGGGAAATGAGAGTGAAGAATTTAATGCTATTTTAATTGATTCTACAAGAAAAAGTGCTAACAAATTGGTGACTCTAGTGAGGATTCTTGTGATGTTCTAAGAGTCATGTTCAGGAAAGAGTTTGTCCTGGCAATATTGAGAATTTGTTTGTTTTTCCTCATAATCATTAAAGCAATATTGTTCTTCTTATCTATCATGGCACGTTGTTTGAAGGTCTTGATCCTGAAAATGATACAGATCTTGTCTCAGATGGAATAACTGGTAATTGTAAATCCTATAATCTAGTGCCTTGTTTGTTTTCTAGAGAAAATCCACTAGGTGGAAAAGATTTGCAGTAATACGGGCAGTGAAGAATCATTTTCTTAAAGTTACCAGGTGAGGAATTATCAAGAAATTTTGTTTTCAAGTCTCATTTTGACTTATTTCTATAAAAGGAAACCTGAGTTAGAACAAGGCACTTGATCTTTATATATATTTGTCCTAAAAAAAGAGATGGCAACTCTAGCCTCTATATATTACAGTGTTACACATTAAACATATTGAAATATTTGTCTATTCTGTAAGATGAGCTGACAAAGAATACCAGATCATACTTCAAAATAAATCTTGAAAAGGATGTTGGAGATGAGATTCATACACCTCAAAGAAAATAGTGGTCCAAAGGAGGTACCTCCAAGCATGACTCCCAACATACCTCTAAGGGAATGATGGAGACTCCCATTCCTCAAACAAAATCATCCTCATCTGAAGATGCAGGACCCATAGGGCCATTTGATGCTTACTGTTGGTTGTGTTTCATGTTTCTTCTGTTTTGCCCTGTTCCTTGCCATCCTCTCTAAAAAATTTCAGGTTTTCATGCCTATACCTTGCCAAATTCTCAAACTCCTGATAAACCCTGAAAAAACCCTAAGGCCAGGTATTAAACGATGCATTTTAAACCCTTAGCCATGTCTTTCTATTTCTTCATTACCTTTTTCAGTCACTAAAGGCATGTGCTATATAAC